>JAULKK010000001.1:14877177-14888740 GCA_032355705.1 Rubia peregrina | reverse complement strand
CATATCAAATATCCTCACACTTGAATCATGCTTGCCCTCAAGTATGAAGTGAAGAATATAAGATCAATCAATAATCCATAGTGTTCATAAGTTCTCATTCCCTCATAAGATTCTATCTAAACGACTCTATAAAAAGGAAAAAAATAAAAGGACAAAAACGCAAATCACACGACAAGATAGATGAAAATCCAACATTTAAAAACTCTAAATTTTAATCTTATAACGATAATTTTTTCTCTGCTAAGGAGTAAAGGATCAAGTTAACGCACCTGGAAATCATCAATTCTCAAAGTAATAGAAAATAAAATATTCAAGATTAGGAAATCTAATAATTAAGGGGAATTGTCTTTCTAAGTCAGTTCTCAATGTTGATTTTTATTCTTAACCCTTTGGTCTAATCATTTTATATAGAAATAAAAGCTTGCAAGAGGAAACAAGATGCGCCATACAATGAGTGGTGGAGGGTTTGCACTAGTTTCAAGAATAATCATGAAGAAAATGTTCGAGGCAAGAGTCTTTGATAAATTGGACCACGGAATGACAGAAGAGGGAGAAAGGGTTACTATGGAATATCCCACGCCCCATGAGGTTCCCTGATTTGAGAAATGGCTAAAGGGATACAAAGGGCGTGGGAAGGAGGGTAAGTTCCACACCAAAGATGCGGAGTTGGTGGCCAAGCAAATCGTAAGTTTTGCATTTCCATTTGGTTTAGTTCATACGATATGAATGATTTTTCAAGACTAAATTTGAGCAAGTGAGATTGTTTATTTGTTACTTTATAGGAGGACATAAAACGAAAAAATGAGTCTGGCAAGTTCATAGAGGATGGAGAGAAAGACATACTGGGTGTTGCACTAAACCATAAAGAACATCCAGGTCAGGTACGGGGTGTCGGCATGATCGCTACACATAGGGACATCTTTGTCAAACCTCGACCACCGAAGGTTGATATTGCGTCCAGTAGTCAACAAACATAGATTGATGCTTTGAAATCCACATTAAGCCAACTAGTGACATATGTCTCGCAATAGTCGAATGGGACAAAAATGCCACTTGACTTAAAGAGAATCATTGGAAGTTCAAAACCAACACCGTCAACTCCCCCTCGTGTTGCTTCTCTGACAACCTCAACAATACATGATCACTCGGAGTGTGATAGTGGGCCCGTCCCCATCTCCGACTTCGTCAACACCCCTTGCCTTTAATCGACTAAGAACGAAGTTAGTTGACGCCACTCAACAGAACATTAAGGTTTGAGTAAATATATTACACTATTCACATGGCAAAGTATTTCATTCTATATGTTAAATTAGCAAGTCTTCATGTGTAGGATTACTCCTTATACATACTACTTGCCGAACGTATAGATGGAGAGAGCCACATGGTGGCAGAACGTAAAGCGTACACATATACACGAGTGCATCATCATAATCCCGTCGCGAATGATAACATGGTGGTCAATGTCACAAAGGCCCTCGTAGATGGTGTGGTTCTTCTAGTCCCAGAAACCAAGGCAAGGACGGTGGACAAGGAATTGGGAATGTTTGTGGAATGGGCCATTCGTTTGGTGGATATTTTAGAGAACAAGCCTACAAAGAATGTATAACATGATAATTAATATACAATTAAATGTGAGTTGAACCAAATGTGCCGTACATAAATTTTAAGGCTGTTTTAATGTAGATCGAGACAAGGATTAGTAGCCCAGCAAAATTACCCAATACATGTGGGGATCCTAAACCGACAAAGACTTGTGTTTCTAGAATGAAGCCACCACCATACAATCCCTCAAAGGATGGTTCCATGAAGAATATCCACACAATTGTGATGGAACATCCTCCCTCATGTTTGTACAAAATTAGTGTGTAAGAACTGATGATTTTTAGGTACCAAGTAAATCCTATTATCCGGAAGGAGGATTTGGAAGACTTGTTCAATTTCAATAGTGTGCCGCTTCCCGTGATGCAACTACATTGCTTGTAAGTATTAATGCATCACCCTAATTTAATCATTGAAATTAATAATGTGTGTAGCTCTTGCATGTGTATATGATCTTACCATGGACTACAATAACCCAGTTTATAGGCTCTTGCATGTACAATCTGTTTCCAAATTCAAAGGTTGGATAGGGCTTATTTGCCCCTTAAAGATCAAACATGACCATGTGGCGATGGAGGAGCGTTTAGCCTACTTGAGCTTGTGGTTGATGCAAAAGTTCAACTCCATATACATCGCACCTTATTACGAGCGGTGAGTCATCTCCAGTTACTTCACTAGTCTTGTTTGGATTTTATTCAAGATTATGGGATTTTATTGAGTTAATGATGATTTTATTTTTGTAGAAAACATTGGATGGTGGCCATCATCGTTCTTCCATCAAACAAGGTGTTCTGGTATGATCCATTACATCAAATGCCCCCGGAAACTGTTTCATTCACAATTACTAAGGTGATGACAAATCACATGATTACCAAGCACAAAAGATGCACGTGGAAGTCCCCCAAGGTTACAATTAAATTCAAAATTGCATTATAAAATTAGGATTTTCTAGAAGGTACTTAACTACGTGTTTGTGAATAATTTATCTGTTTGAATAGCATAAAAAACAAGTGGAAGTGTGAGTAAGCGGTTACTATTGCATGCGCTTTATGAAGGATTTGGTTTTACTTGTGAGGGAGAATCAATTTGATCTACAATAGATATCTATTGTTCTCACCTATATATTTAGTCTAATCAATAATGTCCTGACTATGCACTCGTTGTTGTAGTATTTCCCCGAGGACAAAGCACCATATCCCGTCAAGCTTTTAGAGGATGTTAGATGCTCTTTTTGATGGTGAAGAATTTGAAGCCTTTACTTAACCCATCTACCATATGAGGAACTTTGATTAGGTTGTTTTTTTGTTTGTTAAATCATCATTCTTTAAAATGCCCATTGATACTTTTCAAGGTATTTTTTGACACCTTGACATAGATCTCTCTAGCTAGCTATGGAGTATCAATGGTAAAGTTCATTTTGTGAGAATTTTGGTAACCTACTTTGTGTATGGATGGTGTAGTTCCCATGATTGATGTAGTAACATGCAATATGAAAGGGCGTTTGATGCCGGGACTTCTTTTCTATAATATGAATTGGGGTATTTGAAAGTTTGACTGACATTGCATAATATTTATTACAATTCGGCTGAAACAATCACAAACAACCAACACAGCTCATATTTTGCAAGAATTACCGAAGGGACACTAAATAGAGCGACGTCACAACACGAACCATGATGCCGAAAGCGACATCACAGAGAAAATAGAATGGAACAGAAAATTAGGCCTAGTTAGACCTATCTGCGACATTGGTCTTTTAAAATGACGTATTGTTTTTTTAACATGCCACATCATCATATAACCGATTCTAACCACCGTGACATCGGATATTATGACCTCGTCGTCGACAATGAATTTTCTCAATGCGATGTCGCTCACTAATCTCGATCAAGGATTTGGCAAATTATAAATTACACCGATTTCTCAGGAAAAAAATCGATGTAAGAAATAATATTAAGAACGGTTCAAACCCGTGGAAAAAATCATACCGAGCGATGTCGCTTACAAAATCATGCGATTTTGCATGGAGTACAGACCGATGTCGCACACTTTAGAGTCAACATGGGAGTCGGGAGGCTGAGAATACGAACCAACATCGCTCAACTGTCGGCAAGGTCATCGGTTGATGAGTATTTACCTCGGTCCTTTCCATGAAAAACCGGGGTAAAAAATACTTTTTACTACAACCACATTTACCTCAGTTTTTAGAATGCTGAAAACTAAGGTTAAAAGCCCTCCTGAACCGAGGCAATAGGTGTTTTCTCTTGTAGTGTGAGAAACCTAGTTGTTATAACGAATCCAACAATATCACACGATAATATTATTACTTATATATCTACTCAAATATGTGGTCAAAGTTTGATAGAGAATGGTGTCAAATAGTAAGTGTGCTGATTGAGGTGGGACACAGGGAGTAGTTGTTTTGTATGTTTTCAATCTATGTCAAAAATTTAGGTTCGATTACTAGATACACAATATTGCCTGCTCATCCCATGCAGCCAGCGGATACTTGTATATAATACGAGTGAAGGAAGTTTAGTACACCATAGGCTGTGCAAACAGCAACCAAACAAACCCAAGAGCCTTATCATTTGGTATCATCATGTGGAAGCTTAAACTGTCTGAAAGTGACGATAACGATAAACTATGGATCACGAGCTCACACAATCATATCGGACGACAGTACTGGGAGTTCGATCCGAACCTCGGTAGCGCTGAGGAAAGAGCTCAGGTGGAAAAAGTCCGGGAGGAGTTCTATTTGAACAGATTCGAAATCAAACAGAGCTCCGATCTGCTTATGCGAATCCAGGTAACTAATTAGTAACTCATCAAAACTGGTGAAGTGTAGGTAGGCGATGCGTTTCTTCAAAATTTTGTTTCGTGTTAATTTTCCTTATTTATGCTAAGGTAACAATAAACAGAGTGAAAATTCCTTTAATGAGAAATTGTCCAAAATGATACCCATTTTAAACTAAAACGTACCCTCTCCGTCCCAAAGAAATTGACACAAAATTTCTATTTTCGTCCGTCACACAGAAATTGGCACAACTCAATTCTTACCGAAAGTGGTAAAATTGAGTTTATACATTTACTATATTATCCCTCAAAAGGTTAATTAAATCTACTACTGAACTCCTCCAATACCAAAATATTCCCCTTTTATTTCCCATCAACACTTCCACCTCATCTTGCATAAAATATCAATCCAAAAGCAATTGTGTCACTTCTATGGGACAAAGGGAGTACTTTTTTGGGACGTAAATGGAAAAGTGGGTACCTTTTCAGAACAATTTTTAAAATTGGATACCAAACAGTGAATTTCACTTACCATTAATTATAGGCATTTTCTCAATTCTAAAACCGGCAAAAACTAAACTGAGCAGACCATTATCAAAACACTATTTTCACACAAAAAACAGCCAGATCTATACGAAAAAAAATGGTTATTTGACCAATCAACGGTAAGTGTCAACTGGCACATTTCAAAAACTCAGAGTTTATATCCGATCTTTTCGAGGATCATACATACAATTTGCTCTGTTCATAATCATGTTCTTTTACAGTTTGCCAAGGAGAACCCTTGTAAACTGAACTTGCCGCAAGAGAAAGTTGGAAGTGGAGATGATCAGGAAAATCAAGAAGTAAAAATCAGTGAGGGAACCGTAAAAACTACTTTGAGAAGGGCCATAAGGTTTTACTCCACGCTCCAAGTAGAAGACGGGCACTGGCCCGGTGATTATGGCGGTCCCTTATTTCTTGTGCCTGGTTTGGTGCGTAAATCCTTACTTATTGTACATAATACAATGCTACAAATTAGAATTATTGTAACACTTTTATTGCAACACTTATTAAAATATTACAATATCTTATAAAATGTTACTTAAACATTTGAAAAATGTTACCTTAATCTTGAAAAGTTTTACGTTACTACAGAAAAAAAAGTTAAATAGTTATGCATATTTTGTGACATGTAACAAAATGTCACAATTTTTGCTACATCTTTAGGTGTCACAAAATATTTTCTGACCACTGAACTGGATCTTAAAGCATCACAAAAATATAACGACACTTCAACGAATCACAATATTTTAGTGACATGTTGAATAGGGCGTCACCAAAAGTTTTAGCAACACATTTGAGTGTCACGAATGCTCCAAAAAAGCGTCCTACTGGAAGTTTTTTTGTAGTGTAAGGTAAGTGTTGTGATAGGTCCAACTTATTATTATTAGCATCTAAAGCAACACTTTCAAAGTGTTACATTAGCATTAGTTTGTAGTAGTGATAATAAAAATAATTGTTACTTACCCAATATGGTAGATCCGATACTCTTTATATATTAATTATATTTACATGGAAAAGTCTATTCTACTCTTACACCCTAATACTTATGTACCATATATTATGTCACATGGACTTTTGTTTTGCTCTGTACTCCAAGGAGAAGGAAATATATGGAGGAGAAAGAATATAACAAAGAATAAAAGTGAATAAAGAAAACAAAGTAACTAAAACGAGTCAATGATAATTAATTGGAGTTTGCTAGTAATGGGTTGCTCATATAAAAAGTGTGAAATTATAAGCGGACAGAAACAGTATTAATTTGTTTGTTAATACTTCTTTACAATAGTGAGATTCGTGTACCCCTAATTTAAAATCTGTGCAGTATTCAGTGTTTAATTAGAATTAAATCCTCATACAGTTGAGACAAATATGTATATTGTCAAGCTCAATAGTAATTCATATTTCATATAATATAAAACTTTTTTATGGAGTAAAGAAGTTTATTACAAAACTTTTTTTTTGTTTTAAATATTTAGTCATGTTAAAACTCTGCAATCTTTAAGCTCTGATTAAATATACTCCCTTTGGTTCTTTAAGAGTGACATATTTACTTTTGACACAAAGATTTAGGAAGGTAGAAGTGGTTGAGAATTCATTGAAATAGTAAAAAGTAAATTGAGTGGATGAGAACAACCTAAAATTTGCCAAAAAATGAAAGGAAATAATATTAAAAAGCCATACCAAAAAGGAAAGTGAGCCAATGTTAGAAAACCGGAGGGAGTATGGTTTCTTATGTCATTGGTTTTTCATTTTCTGACAGATTATAGGGTTATATGTGGTGGGAGCCATTGAAACAGCACTATCAAAAGAGCATCAGAAGGAAATTCGTCGATATATCTACAATCATCAAGTTAGTACATTCTACCTCCACTTTCAAATTTGACTTTACGAAGTAAAACCATGCCAAACTTCAACTATTAAATAGTAAAACCAAGTAAAACTTCAACTATTAAATTCTCTTAATATATTATGTAATACTATTATCATGTCATATGTTTTTAGATTCATCTTGACATGTACTTTAAAAATATTATTTTTTTCATAATTGTTTTACCTACATATACAAATATATTAGCAGTTTAAAATTGATGTAGTTGACTCCTAAAAGACAAATTTGGAAGAAAAATTGCTGAAAATTTCATATGTTATCAAATATTGTATTGGACAAATAATATTGTGCCGTGTGTTCCACAAATCACTCATTTCTTCCTAAAATACTCCCCACTTTACTAAATGTAGAACTTGTAGAACACTTGATAGAATCTGAATCGCCCAACACTTTAACATATAACATTTGCTAACATATATAATTTTCTGTGTTGCACTGACATGATATAGAATATTCTGTGATTCAAAATCAATTTGTGATGATAAACAAGGGAAATTGTTGAAACATAGGTTATTCTTTTTTTTCGAATGCACTATATATGTCGGTCTTTAACTGACTGTCCCTTACTTACAGAAAAACTTAAGGGCTTCTAACTCACTGTAAGGGCTTCTAACTCACAACAGTAAGTTAGAAGCCCTTAAGTTTTTCTGTAAGTAAGGGATAGGTTTCTAACTCACAACAACAAATCCTGGGAATTGTGACACAATTTTTGTGAGGTGTCATAATATTTTCCACTTACACATGTGTTTCAAACTTTGTTGACCTTATTAAAAAGAAACTCATGTTAGAAAATTTGAGCTGTATTTTGAAGTGTGGTATGTACCTTGCTACACTATGATCGTAACGATTTATTTCAGCGACTCATATTGGGGACATTTTGAAAAGTGTCACAGTAATTTTAGTGACAATCATATTTGAGACATTTTAATAACAGTAATGATAAACACAATGAAGATTCATAGTGATTGATGTGACTTAATGAAAAGACAAACATATCCATGATTGGTTGGACCATTCAAAGGAGGTAATGAGTAATATAATCCAGTGACACTCTTGATACATTTTGGAAAGTGTCACAATATAGTTAAGTGACACTTGTAAATGTCGTGGATCTTCCAAAAAATTGTAATGTGTATATTGTTAACAAATTAAGTTTGCATATTTTGGGGTTTGCAGAATGTAGATGGTGGGTGGGGATTCCACATAGAAGGCCCAAGCATAATGTTCTGTACTGCTCTTAATTATGTTTGCCTAAGGCTTCTTGGAGAGCCTGTGGATGGTGGTAGAGATGGAGCGATGGCGAAAGCTCGAGCATGGATTCTCGATCATGGTGGCTGCACTTTCATTCCCTCTTGGGGGAAATTCTGGCTCTCTGTAAGAAGTAAAATATTTGGCAAATGTCATCTGTTAAAATTTTTGAGTTATTAGGAAAATTTTCTTTTGTGTAGATAATTGGAGTTTATGAATGGAGTGGCAACAATCCAATGCCTCCTGAGTTTTGGCTTCTTCCCTACTTACTTCCAATGCATCCAGGTGCCTTTGGGTTTCCACTTTTATTTACTTTCTGTTTTGGTTTGGAATTTGTATTTTTCTCTCTCCTCCTCTGTATTTGACATGTAACACAAATTGTTTCAAAATCCTGACACAAGAGATACCGTGCCAACTAATGATTTTTCAGGTCGCTTCTGGTGCCATATTAGAGTGGTGTACCTGCCTATGTCTTACTTGTATGGAAAGAGGTTTGTTGCGCCGATAAACAGCCTGATCTTGTCACTGCGGAATGAGCTTTATACAGAACCTTATCACCGGATCAATTGGAACTTAGCGAGAAATCAATGTGCAAAGGTTTGATTTATATTCACTATACCCTTAAATGACTGTCTTAAAAGGTGATTTGGGGCTTTAAGGTGACAAATCTAATGAGGCAAATATTTTGTAACAAGCATTTTCTCCAATTTTTGCTCAAAACAGTATTGACATTACCTTTAATCAACAGACATTGTTAGAAGAGAATGAATTTCATCACAGATGGCATACATAAGGGAACTAATTCAAACAATTTAACTATAAGGATCTAAAACACTCCAAAGTTCATTTCCCGAAACATCACTACAAAGAAAACTTCTAGTAGTGACACTTTTTTGGGCATCCATGATACTCAAAGGTGTTGCTAAAATTATTAGTGACGCTTTGTGAAGTCTCTATTCAAAGCGTCACTAAAATATTGTGATGGGTTGCAGTACAATTTAGAAGTGTCCTGAATTTTGTGACATTGATTTATGTAGTAATTCTGTTTAGTGACATGTACACATGTCACCAATATTTTAGTGACACTTGAAGGTGGAGCAAATATTGTGACGTTTCCTTAAGTGTCACAAAATTGCGTCACTACTAATTTTTTTTAGTGCATCAAACCAAAAGATCGACGTATATAATAATCATTATAAGTAATTTTTAATCATATTAATTTATCAATTTTTAAGTAATGCAGGAAGATTTGTATTATCCACACCCACTAATACAAGACATACTCTGGGCTGCTCTGCACAAGTTTGGTGAGCCCCTTCTCAAACAGTGGCCTTTCTCAAAATTGAGGCAAAAAGCTTTGACTTATGTTATGGAACAAATGCATTATGAGGATGAAGACACTCATTACGTCTGTGTTGCACCAGTTAATAAGGTGTTTATATATGTTGTTTTATAATATTATTTACTCCTTAATTCGGTTCTATTAAAAGAGTCGTATTTCTAATACTACTTTCTGTGTAGGTGCTAAACATGGTTTGCTGTTGGGTAGAGAATCCAAATTCGGAAGCGATAAAGTCTCACATTTCACGAATAAAGGATTACTTGTGGCTAGCAGAAGATGGAATGAGAATGAAGGTGTTAAATCTATATATAGTCGTCATAGCGATGATTTTGATTATGATGAAAATAAGTATGGTATTTTTAACTATATTGATAATTACAGGGATACAATGGATCTCAACAGTGGGATGTTGCTTTATCAGTTGAAGCGATTCTAGCAACCAATCTTCCAGATGAATATGGTTTCATACTTAAGAAAGCACACAATTTTCTCAAAATTTCACAGGTAATTCCACTAATACACATGATTTCCCTTCAATTTGTTTGCATGATCATCATTTTTTCACTAAAACGAGAATTTTTTTTCAGCTTACGAAAGACGTAGGAGATATCAAATCCTCGTATCGGCACATTACAAAAGGTGCGTGGCCCTTCTCCACGCCAGACAATGGCTGGTCTGTATCAGATACTACTTCAGAAGGCCTCAGGGTATGTTTCAAGATCAACCTCTCTTTTTCTTTTTTTTCCTTTTCTGTTTTGCGATAAATCACAAACTATATTTGTTGCTCACTTAAGATCATTTAAATAACACAAAACTCCATAACTAAACATGATATACCATATAGACAGATGAAAGAACCCAACAAATAAGTAGTTGTACCTGTGGAAATATTGTAACTTAAGTACACACTACTACAAATTAGAGATATCATAACTCTTTTCTGGCAACACTTATTAAAATGTTACAGTACCTTTTAAAGTGTTAATTAAAATTTTGAAAAATGTTACCTAAGCCTTGAAAGTGTTACCTAAATGTGAAAAAATGTTGCGTTAGATCTAATGCAGCATCACCTAAGGTAGTACCTGTAAAAGTGTTAGAATAGGCTTAACTTAGTATTATTATCACCTAAAGCAACACTTTCAAAGTGTTACATTAGTCTTAGTACGTATTAGTGACACTTGTTTAGGCCTCTGTTGGGATCTTCTTGCATTTTTTCTCAGAATATAGTAATTTTGTTCCCTTTGATTGTATTTAATTTAGGATAATATTTACCTACGTTTTATCTAAATCTAAATTGCCTAATTTATTCCCCAACTTAATTTTTCAGGCAGCACTGTTTTTATCACGAATGTCATCTGATGTATCTGGGCAGCCTATCGAAATGCAGAAGCTTTATGATGCCGTTGATGTCATTCTCTCTTATCAGGTTTCTCTTTCTATTTGGGTCATCGATCACCCGACAAAATACTTAACATTGGCAAAGATGGGTTTTTTCACTTATTTTTAGTGAAGTTAATTTTCCCGGTGAAACATTTTAATGTAGTTAGATCATTTCTTATAATCGGCCATTAAGTATACATCCATAAGAAGTTAATAATCACCATTCATCATCAAACGAAAATCACCTAACATATACAACAAAAGGGGCCTATTATGACACTTATATAGGGACCCTTTGATAAGAAACGTCATAACAAATGTATATTAGGACGCTTATAATATTAAACATCCAAACATTGTGTGAGGCATATTAAAAGTGTCCTAATATATACTCCCTTCGTCCCACAATGATATTCCTAATTTGACTTTTAAAGTCAAACTGAACCAACTTTAACCATTAAATTCTCTTAATATATATGTAAGATTATTATTATGTGATGTGGTTTAAATTCATCATAGCATATATTTGTTAGCTAATATTTTTTAAGAATTTTTTTAGATTCACAAAAATATATAGGTAAAGTCTTGGGAAAGATCGTCTTTCCATAGGCATATGGAAATACGGGGTTGAATTGAAATTATAGAAAGGTAAAAGGTTTTAGTCGCAATATTAAAAATTTATTATGTAACATTTAGGAGTGATAGGTTTATGACCCGATTAATACAACCCGAAAATTTTATTTTGATTTCTTCAAATTTACAGT
>JAULKK010000001.1:14791206-14801311 GCA_032355705.1 Rubia peregrina | reverse complement strand
TCTACGTAGTTTCTAAATATCAAATTTTAATGTACCATTAATATCCGTAATTAAAGTTATTGATGGTCAAATATGGTGGCCTGAAAAGTTGAACAAAAGTAGACCAAAAATTATGGGACAGGTGGAGTATTATGTAATTTTTCCTTTATTATTTTGGGGGAGAAGCGCTGTTTTTTTTCTTTCCAAATACATTTTGAAAAGAAATCATACAATATGATACATAGGAGCTTTTTTAAAAAAATCTTATACATTAAATGAAAGGTTGAACCCTTTAGAACTTATCCAGAGCATACATTAAATGAAGAGAGTTTTTTATTTAAAAAAATGTGTTATACTCTCATTACTCTCCCATTAATGAATAATAATTAGAGATGTCAATTGGGTGGGATCGGAAAGAAATAAGATGGAAAATTAATAAAGGTCGTACAACCCGTAGCTAACAATTATAACTAATCTATCTAAACTATGTTTGACACCAAGTTGAGTCACAGAGTGTGGGGTGAGTCTCCCACCAATGAACCTTTCAATCAAATTTCCTGATTGAAGTCCACATGTCATATCGGCAGTCTGCTACTCGATCCTTCCAAACTTTGACATCACCGGGTTGCATCAACTCTGTTGTTTTGTAGAGGTTGTTGCTGGATTTTTCTTGGTGCAGTGTCGTTGTAGTAGTTTCGAATGCATGCCCATTTTGTTTTGAAGCAGTCTGGTACTGCGTGCCTCCATAATTATTCATTGTTGGTCAAGTTCATCCCCATTGGATTGCAACAACTTTGTAGTTCTTGTTTTGAAAAACCTTTTTGGAGGTTGTTGTTGGATTTCTCCAATCAGTAATAAAGACTTGCCTAAATCTCGCCGGGGTCGCGAAATGACCAAAATAAAAAAGGAAAGTGTGGTTGTACCAAGAGGTGTGCGAATGTCAGTAACTTTATGGCGGTGGTGGTTTCGCATTTTGGAGATGGAGGCATTAACTGGAGATGGATAAAGAAATGTCTACATATTGTCAATGATATTTTATCTTACTCAATTTATTTATTTTTTAAACAAAGAGGCGTACATTCTCATTAACGCTAGGATCGTTACAAATTTTTGCTAGGTTTAGGTCGCACAACCCCTAGCTAACAACTATAACTAATCCTTAAACATTCTTAAATACTCCGGCTCACACACTGTGGGGTGAGCCTCACACATATGAACCTATCATTAGGTTAATGTGCCATATCAGCGAAAGCTACTCGAGTTACGCTTCCAATCTTTGTCTTCATCGGGTTGCGACAACTCTGTAGTTTGTAGAGGTTGCAGCTGGATTTCTCCAATCAACGATGAGGAGTGTCAATTGGAAGAGTTTCGAGAGTAGGTCCATTTTGTTTTGAAGCAATACGGTACTGCATGACTCCATCTTTATTCAGTGTTGGCCAGTTTTATCTGCACTGGATTGCTTCAACTCCGTAGTTCTCATCATGTGAACCTTTTTGGAAGTTGTCACTGGATTTATCCAATAAACGCAACGTGGTAGTATCTTAAACTCACCGGAGTCGCGAGAGCACCAACTGCACACCTAAAGACATAAACACCTAAAACTAGTTAATCTAAAACCCCGCTTTCATCCAGGGAAGTCATGCTACAACGTAACTCATTTATAGCTTATAATTAGGTATCATCTATAAAGCATTGCCCTCATAACCCCGCTACAGATTTGGTTCTGTAGCCAGGGGGAGCTCTGTTGTGCGCCAGAATGCCCTCTTCGACGAATGCCTAATACTGCAGAAAGACCCGTTTATGTTATTTCTCAGTGAGTCAGACCATGTACCCCTCACATGATGACCTATTTTGACTGTTGCCTGGAAACCATTCCCACTACCAGCATAATCAACGTAATCTCTCCACCGAGACCACCACAAGGCTATCATGGCTACAGCCGGCCATGATGATTTTTTTGGTATAACGAGACTACATTGAAGTGGGAATAAGGTTAAGGAATAAGCAAAAAAAATACATTGGATTTTGGAAGGGTTGAGGTGGAGAGTTGTTGTGTGCCGCCATTCGCTGTCGTTGACTAGATAAATCCCTCGGGACTTTGTTTGCTGTTAACTTGGACATTGTATGCTTTGACCGAGCTTCTTTAGCCTCTGCTAACCGGGGTGTTGACAAATGTCGTTCGGAAGTTGACCGTCGTGCTCCGTTCATTGAACGTCAATGATCGTTCATTGACCATCGTTGACTATGCTTCGTTCATTGATCGTACTCTGTTCATTGATCATCTTTGACCGTGCTACATTTGTTGATCGTGCTCCGTTAATTGGTCGTATTTGACCGTGATCTATTTGTTGACCGTGCTCCGGGCGTTAACCGTGCTCCGTTCATTGGCCGTGCTCCGTTCGTTGAATGAGTTTCGTTCATTGACTGTCGTTGAACTTGCTCCAGACATTGACCATTTGTTGACCGTCGTTGAGCGGCTATGGCCTGGCCGTTGACAATCTTTGACCCGTCCATTTACCGGCTGGAACGCTAAAAAAAAATCTTCGCCGGATCCATTCTCGGACTTGTTATTCCCCGGCCTGCAGTGGGGGCTTCACCGTTGGATCGACCGATGTTGGCTCTTCGTCGCCGGGTTGGTTTGTTGAGCTTCTTCTCCGGTGAAGGTCACCTATGGACGACTCTTTCACCTCAGTGCAGCGAAGACCCGGAATTGGCCGTCGTGATGGACTAAGAAGCTAGCTCTGTTGGTGGCTTATGCGATGTAGAAGGGACAGACTACTAACTTGGCTCAGATCTAGTAAATGAAAGAGACATGAAGCAAGAAATAGATCGAAAAGAAAAAAAGAAAAAAAGGAGCCACCGGACCGCTAGTGGCGGCGGCGGATGTGACTCCCCGATTAGGGTTCCTTTTTTTCTTAGTGAGAGGGGAGAGTACATTTTAGAGAGAGAAGGATTTTCTTGACGAGATGATGTAACAGGTAGACTCAATTGTTGGTATATCGATCAATACACTTTATTGTAGTCTTGTTTATAGCTACGTAAGTTTTACATTTATCATGTTTACATGAGTAAATGGGCAAGTCCGGCACTTGTAATATGTCCACTTAAGTTATAAGAGGTTCCATGTCTATCTCACTTTTCTCATGGATTTTTTTGGCTATACAACATCCATTTACAACAGCTCGGTTTACTTAGAGTTTCTTCTTAGAGATGGTTGCCAACTGAGGATGCTTTGTGGGAGGATGCATTCCTTGATTCTAATCAGTTTCCTACTTTTCGAGTTTGATAATAAGTTCAATGTAGAGGAGGGGGATTGTCATTTACCAAGGGGTGTGGAAATCATTTCATTAACCACATCTCAGAAGCTCATCACACATAACATAAGATCCCAACGACTATAATTCAGTTGTTAGTTTGGAACATTTCTTCATTTAGCTGATCTATTAGACTAGTTAGTTGAGCAGTAAAATAACTATAAAAAGAAAACAATCGATTACAAAAAGGAATCAATTTGATCTGATGTAAAGAACTGGTGAGAATTCCCTTTTTATCTCATATTTTTTTATTCTTTTTATCATATCGAATGGAAGCTTAGTTTCCTAGATTATGTGCAGTTTCCATTTTAATCCCAAAATTACCTTTTAAATGTATGACAGTTAAGATCTAACTGCATAGGTATCGGCCCAGGTTGATGCGTTTTGCCCTATCCATTATAAATATGATATCAAATAATCTCGGTGTTTGTGTTACATTTGATGAGTTAAGGAAAATATTAAACCTCAGACACCAACTACACTTATTGTCAAAAACACAAATTTGAGTTTAACCACTTATTTGTTACTATTCCATTTGGGTGAATGATGTATGCTCATTATATATATGAGCAGGTGGTGGTTATAGTAGACCTTTTCGACAATCCTCTGCTACATTTCATTTCTTTTGCAACCATAGTATTACACTGACGACTTCATGGAACATGTGTTTGGAACATGTGTTGGGAACATAGTTGGATTTTGTTGGTTAAATGATACTTGACATCCATCTCAACACATAGTTAGTTTAGTAAGCTATTTTATTAGTGGATGTTCATACATGAACCTTCCAAAGCTCTGACTTGTGTATTTTTAAGTGTTTGGATTAGAGTAGTAATGATAAAGGTTTTTTTCTTCCATTTATTAGATTGGAGCAAAAAGTGGTGCTTAGTTTCTTAGATTATGTGCAGTTACTATTTTAATCCAAAAATTACCTTTAGGTGTATGACATTTATGACCAAATCGCATGGATATCGCCCTAGGTTGATGAGTTTCGGCCCATCCACCATCATTATTATATGTTACATTTTATCTATTAAGTAAAGTATTAATTCCCAGATGCCAACTACAGTTATTGTCAAACACAAGTTTGAGTTCAGCCACTTATTTGGCACCATCTCATTTGGGTGAATGATGCATGCTCATTATATCTATTAGTGAGTGGTGGTTATGGTAGACCTTTTCGACAATCATCTGTTAATTTTCCATTTCTTTTACTACCATATCATTACACTGACGGCTTCCTGAATATATGTTGAGAACATAGTTGGATTTCGTCAGGGGAAATGATACTTGAGGTCCATCTCAACACATTGTTAGTCTAGTAAACTGTTTTATTATTGGATCTTCATACATGAACCTCCCAAAGCTCTGACTTATGTATTTTTTACGCATTTGGATTAAAGTAGTAGAGATAAGGTTTTCTTTCATTTATTAGATTGGAGCAAAATGTGGTGCTTAGTTTCCTAGATTATGTGCAGTTACCATTTTAATCCCATAATTACCTTTAAGTGTATGACAGTTCTAACCTAATCTCATGGGTATCAAGCCATACTGATGGGTTTCGGCCCATGTATTATCAATATTAATCAAATAACCCTGGTATTTATGTTACATTTTATCTGTTAAGCAAAATATTAATCCCCAAACACCTACTACACTTATTCTTCTTCCCTTTTTCCCATAAATATCAGCAAGTCAAAAAAGAACGTTCCCATTAGATTTGGTTGCCGGAGATGTCCACAACGCCGATTACATAGTTGTTTCGATGTTACCGTTGTACGAGGTTTGTGAACTTGAGGTTCCAACGGGCTGAGAACGTGAACTTGAGGTTCCGACGGAGTCGCCGGAAACTCGGCGACCAACCGCCGTTCAATCCGGTTATTATTTTGAGAGGCATATTGAAGCTGCTACGGAAGATGGTGACGCCGACAACAATGGTGGAGGTGGGGAGTGGAGTTACGAGCTGTACTACGATGATGTGTTCGGGTCGGGGCTCTGGCCGCTGCTATCGAGTATGTCGGAGTTTCTGCTGGGTTATGGGTTTAATAGGTTGTTTGATTAGCTGGCTTAAATAAAAGTCAATAGGTTGGGATTGGCTAGTGGTGGGTTCGGTCACCGACAGTGGTGTGCCCACCGCCGCCAGGTGGTGATGATGGAGTAGCGACGAGAGGCGGCTTAGTGGCGCCGGAATGAATGGAGCGACATATGTGGTAAAGTGCAGCAATGACGATTCAAACTGTGAGTGGATGATATTGGAGATTTCGGAGCGATGGTGGTTGAGGAGGTTGTGATGGAGCGGTGGTGGGGCAAAATAGTCTTTTAAAAATTTGAATTTGGCACAAAGGGCATTTTGGTCATTTCTGATTAGTCAATGACCAGAAATGGAAAGTTAATGTCTGAATATACTCCGAAGGGTTGCATTAACACTTTCATCAACTAATCAGGGTTGTTCTTAAGTAAAATTTATTTAAGGGTTATATTGACAGTTACTCAAGTAAGTAGGGTTATATTTGTATATATTCCCAAAATAAATTTCAAATAGATAGGGTAAAAGAAATACAGTATGGATAAGGAGCTCCACCTGGTCCGTTAACTCACCCCTCAAAACCCCTAATTTCCCTCCACCGTCCGCCACCTCAGCTCCGCCATGGCCGGTTTAACCGCCACCACCACATTTCCCTTAAAACCCGTTGTCTACCATCCTCGCAACAGCCCCTTCTACTCTTCTTACTCCCTCCACCATTCCGCCACCCCCAGTGTCCCCATTACTCTAACCTTTCGAGCCATCTCCATTTCCGCCCGCTACGGCGGCGGTGGATTCCGTAAGCGGGGCATGCCTGAGAAGGACCCCGTCCTCAATATCTCCTCGGTCAGGTACCCATATATGCACGTGTTTATGGTTTTTCTCTTCTTGGTTTTTTTATGCTTTTGGGAAAGTTCATGTCTTTATTTCTCTGGACTGTGAAATAGGTCTGATGAAGTAAGGCTCATTGATGAAGAGCAAAACAACGTAAGTTGATTTTGTTTTTTGTTTTTTTGGTAATGCCTGGAAAGGTTGAATGCTGAATTGGCTTAGTGTTGTTTTTTGTATTGTAGGTAGGAGTTGTGAAGAAAAGTGTGGCCATTCAAATGGCTGAAGATGCAGAGCTTGACTTGGTATGCAGTGTAGCATATCAGTTAAACATTTGTTATTGATACAACATCATGGAATACTATTTTCTTACAGAATTTGGCCGTGTTTTCTTGGAGTATTTTTAGGTCATATTATCACCCGATGCAGACCCGCCTGTTCTTCGAATAATGGATTACAAGTAAGATAAAATTAATTTATCAAAGAGATTGCATTCTGATTGATAATTGCTTTTTTTTGCATGTTTAGCGTACTTAGTAAGTGATCTACGTGGTTATGTGAATAAACAAAGTTGCCAATTACTATTTCACATGAGGAAGTCTGAATTGTATTTGGCTAGATTTCCTGAATATTATGTGTTTAAATTTCTTCTGCTGAAGTTCATACTTACTCTTGTAATGTTACCAAGTTCCGATTTCTAAAACCTTGCTTCGGTTCATTCCTGGTATGCATGATGCATATTTGAAACCTGGAGATCCATGCTTAGACATAAAATGCTGCATGGATAAGTATTAATATCTGAGGAGCATTTCATTTTTAATTATCCGAGACAGGGCTGCTTTTGGTATTTGCATTCTACGTGGATGGTTTCTTTTCAATGTTTATACAATTATGTTGCATGTATTTTGTTCTTGTGGGTTTATATTCATTCTTATTAAATTATTAAATTTTAGCTAATAACCACATTTCACAAATTCTACAGCAAGTTTAGGTATGAGCAGGCAAAAAAGAAAAAAGTTCAGCAAAAGAAAGGTGCTGGTGACCATTCCCTTTTTCTGAAGCTAAATATCTGTTTTTCTCATGATTGAAATATTAGTTTTGGTCATTTGCACTGATTAGAGTGTTGGTTTATTTGACAGCTGTCCGCATGGATTTGAAAGAACTGAAGATGGGGTAAGAGTCTGATAAACTATGGCCATGTTGGAGTGTTTGAAAACTTGATTTCAGCGAGCTTAATTTATGATGGCTGAGCATAACTGATACATTTGTTGCGAATGCACGTGCCACCCCCTTTTATTAAGTTTAAGGATCTTTATCCTCGTAACTGGAAAACAACCAATTTTTATTTGCTAACTTGTTTTCCATGGGACTTATTGCGGGGTTATGCTCTAGCATCTTAGTGATTGTGTTTCTACATAGTAAACAGCAGTATCTTGAGGCTATATGGCTCTTACTGTCAATTCCTGGTTTAGAGATGCATTTCACACTTTTCAAGACAAGATAATAGTTAGCTGACTTAGCTCAACGATAGCTTGACAATGAGACCATCAATGATTTAGAACAGTTGTGAACCTAGAATGGCGTCATAAAACAAGGACAGTTTCATGAGTAGTCAGCTTTTTTTGCCCTGAACTTTCCCACATGCTTGCTTCACGCAATCAGGCCGCATAGAACTCGTATGCTAACAACAGAAAAACCAAGAGATAACCCAGCTGTTTTATCTTAATTCATTAATATTGATGTAGCTAACTAGATGCTGCAGTTCTACAAAGTGGAGTAATTGCTCAATAGAGCCACCCGACCTTTTGGCTTAATTATACGTCTTAGATGTTGTGTTATTTCACTCTGGTTAGGGCTCCTATGTTATACATTTCTTGGGATACATTTTAAGGGGGATGTGTTTAGATGCCATTTTCATAAGTCTATCTGAAGCTGTCTATTTCTTCATGTTACGAGTTATTTTCTCATTCTAAATTCTGAATCCCCAAATAATTTTTGGACAGGTACAATATTGATGTTCATGATTACTCTGTGCGTTTGAGGGCAGCTCAGAAGTTTTTGAAAGATGGTGATAAGGTTGCTTATTTGAAGTACTAGTGCTATTCCATTCCAGTATATGATTGCCATGTTAATTCCCTTTTGGTATCTTTGAAGGTTAAGGTAATTGTGAGCTTGAAAGGCCGGGAAAAGGAGTTCAGGAATAATGCCATCGCACTTATCAAACGTTTCCAAAATGACGTTGGAGAGGTACTTTATGCCGTTCTTTTGAGTTTGACATCACCGACCCATCTTATAATGAATGAAAGACTTAAACATGACATATAGTTACACTATTGCTCCTTACTCTTTGCCACATTGCTAGTATGGTAGATAACACATACTATAAGCCTAAATCGGACTGCACAATTTCAACTCTGCCCTGTAGTTGGTTCTGTTACTTTGTCCTCAATTCCTAATTGTTTCTTCTTTGATATTATTATCTTTTACTTGAGATTGACATTTATTTGTTGACCTAGCCGGTCTAATACGCTCTTGACAGCGCAATAGAGTTCAAAATTTTCTGATACACTATTCCAATTGTTTGGGTCCTTATTCATTGTATTGGTTCTTTTGCACAGCTAGCAACTGAAGAGGCCAAGAATTTCAACGACAGAAACTTGTTTCTTGTTTTGGTTCCAAAGAAGGTGGTTGTACAGAAGGGAAAGGAAGAGCCAAAGAAAAAGGAGAAACCAGTAGCAACTGAAGCCTCAGCTAGTATTTAAGTAAGTCTCTGCTGAAACCTTCGATCCATCCTCCCTCCAAGCAGGAAGTTAGTCGGCAACACACGTGACGTGATTATACAGAACCGATGACATCAAAACTAGGTAGGATTATGTTATTTGTATAGAATTAGGATTACACTTTTAGGAGTAAATATTTTTGGAGAGTTCAGACGTCTCAGCGATTTCTCTGTTGTTGTGGCATCTTGTAGTACTGTTTCTAAAATGTTTTCTTTTTTCCTCTGTAATAGAAATGTATGGTTTTCGGGCAAAGTTTAGAATATGACCTTCTTGAATCCCTTTTGAAGCAAAAGCTTATTTTGTTGAGAGCAGCTGACTAGTAGAACTTGTCTTTCTTGATGTTGAGTTGCCTACTTACCGACCCAACTCTTTCAGGACAGTTGTGCATGACTTCATTTCCAAGTTCTTCACATTTAAGCATTCTTGGCCTTTCTTTTTCCATGTTACTACCTTGTAATCTCTCAATCTTGGTATAGTTTGCAATTAAATTTTAAAAAAATATTTGACCATTAATAATTCTTTTTACCTGATACGGGTCTATTCTTCCGAGATGAATTAATATTGTATTGTATCAAACTAAATTGAACCCGTAGTTAATTGAATTGTAAAGTATGTATAATAGGTCAAAATTAAGTCCAATAGTATAAATTCAAAATTTTACTGAACTTGAGAAAAGTTTGAAACAACACGATGAAACAATGGAATTATAATGATTCAATTTAAATCACACCTTATTACTAATATAAATGATCTCATTATATTAAAGGAGCAGTTACATGGGTTCAAATTTGAATATATTACAAATAACTCTTTTTGATCAACTCGAAAGTTAAAAATTTGATCCATCTAGAATTAAGATTCAAATTTTAATACCTAATAAGTACTGCCTTGTCTAATCCATTCGACAAATGCAATTTCTTTTCCAATTTGAATTTGATTTTCAAAAATTATTTTTGTTTAGTTAGTAGTTTTTTTTATTGCTTTTGGAAACGGAACTCTATTAAAAGAAGAAACATAGTCGAATACTCCTTCTGTCCCAGCAGTTTTGGCCATTTTTTTGGTCAACTTTCTCAGACCGTGTTTGACCATAAATTTCAATTAGTATATAGACTCTAATATCATTATGTGAGATACTGTTAGACTCATATGTTTACGTAGTTTCTAAATATCAAATTTTAATG
>JAULKK010000001.1:14773144-14789116 GCA_032355705.1 Rubia peregrina | reverse complement strand
TTGTAAAATCTGAAAGTGCAAAACTAACCCTAAATGTTTGTAAAATAGTGCAATTATACCCAAATTTCACTATTCCGGCATTGACAGAATAGATTCAGGCATTGGTCATTAATGAAAATACAAAAATACCCGTACTGTTAATGCAAAAAATTGAATGACAAAAATAACATTAACATCTCCTTCTTCTTCATCACCAGCTCCGCCACCGTGCCACCAATTCCCTTCGCCCAGACCTGCAGTGCCACCGGTGCCGCTGCCTCCTCCACTCCGACGCCGCTCCCCCTCCTCATCCACTGCCGCCACTCCCCCTCCTCCTTACCCACCACCGCCGGCCCCTCCTCCTCGAACGGAGATTAATCTTCTCTTCCTCAGGAGCCATATGAACGATCTGCAAAGCCTTCCACCGATTATGTAGCAGCAACACACCTTTAATTGAGCAATCCACATACCCTGTGCCACAACCTCTGCACCAATCCCCTAAGCCCAAACTTGTCGTGCCACTGCCGCCTCTCTCATACCTCTCACCCTTACTCCTCTCCCCCACACGCCACGTCTCTCCCGTCATCGCTCAACCCTAGCCCCGTGCCACCTCTCCCCCACCACTTCCCCACCTACCATAGCTCCACTTGTACCCCGCCACCACCTCTCCCTCCTCACCCCCACCACCACTCCGCCTTACCCGCTAAGCCTCCACCGCTCAGCCATATCACCACCGCGTAAGACCCCCTTAGCACCGCTTAATAGCCCCTCACCACCAGTGCGTAAAAGCCCCTCGCCACCGCATAATAAACGCCCACGACCATGCCGGAACCCTAGCCCGCCTGCACGCCCGGCGTACGTACCACCCTCACAAAATGAACCCGGATTAGGCATCTGGTCCAGAGGAGGAATAAGATTTAGGCTGTGGTGCGACGAAGGTAGAGGAAATTGGGGGGTTGTTATGGGAGCGGGGAAAGGAGTGGTGAAGAAATAGGGATAGCGGAATGGGATAGGAGAAGGGGAGAGAAAGGAAAGAAAGAGGAATTCTTGTTGTTTCGTTAAAAATCAAGGGTATTAGTGTCTCTTACATTTTTTTAAAAAAAGTTTTAACAAAAGGGTAAAATTGTCATTTCAATGATTTCAGGTCATTTTTACCATTGATATTTTGGTCAACAATTTTCAGGGTTAATTTTGCACTTTCAAATTTTACAAGGTCATTTCTGCACTTTCGTCCAAAACATAGGGTTAAAATGCACTTTTCTCAATAAAAAATTATATTTAGAAACTACTTAATCCAACAATATCACATATGATAATATTATTGTTTATATATCTATTCAAATATATGGTCAAAATTTGACAGTGTTGACTATCAAATAGTAACTATAAAGTTAGTTTGGAACATGTGGAGTATATATAAGATAGTTCTTGGTATTAATTTTTTGTAATACCAAAGAAGCCCTACAATTTGTAGAATCACCACTTAATCCTTGAATTATTAGTTTTTTTATCCAAAAATATATATCCTTTCAATCCCGTAGCTATAATGTTTCACATGTTAAAACGGCATGAGTATATTGTTTCACATGTTAAAAAGATGATTGAATTTTATACGAATATGGTATTGAAAACTTAGGATTTGTCATAAGATGTTTGTGCAATGTGAAAAGAAATACTATAAATGTGAAAATGAGAGAGAGGTATATTGGAATGGCGAAATGAAGAATTAGTATATTGCTTTCTTTCCCTCATCCCTAAATCCCTAAATCTTCAATAGGAAGAGTGATGCAAAGAATACTATACCGCATTTGACCTCCAGAGAACATTGGAAAGATTTTTCAAAATCATGTTACGAATCTAACCATATGTCACATTATTATGTCCTTACACATATCAATAAAAGTTTATAATTAAACTTTATACTCCCCTTGTCCCAACTCTATTTGCAAAGAGAGAGGGAGGAAGCTTTTTTTGTTTTGAATTATTTAATGAGTTAGGGTAATATGACAGTGGGGTGAGACTATTGCTTTTGGGATTGGTTGGTTAGTTTGGCCTAAAATTTCAAACAAAGAGGGATCAATCCAATTAAAATAATGGGCAAAGTTTCCTAAATAAGGAAATAAAGTGTAGAGTGTAGACTAGGGATGGTAGTGGGTCGGGTTTTGGTGGAGCTCCGCCCAGCATCCTCCCCAATGAGGTGGGTATGAATGTAGTTTTCGTGGGGGTGGAACGGGTATGTGTATGAAAATTGATACTCGTCATGGATAGTGAGTCGGGCATGAATATTAGTTTGTACCCACCCCACCCCACCCCATCCCATCTCATCGCAATATACCCACTATGTACACACTAATTTATTATATAATAAACTATTATTTATCCATAATGCACGTATTTTACTTATTATATTTTCATGTAAATATTATTAACTTTTAGTATTAAAATTAGTAATTTTAAAGTAAAATTTAAGTGCTTTTCGGTAATATAAATGGAGTGAGTAAAATGGATTTGAAGTGGGTACGAAGACCCAAGTGGGTGATGGGATGAGCGTGTATTTTAGATAATATCCGATGGGGCGGGTGTTGATTTTAATATTGTATCCGTCATGGGTAATAAGACGGGTATGAATATAAAAAAATTTAGGTAGGTATGAATATAGAATTACCATAATCTGTACCTACCCCGACCCATTGTCATCCCTAGTGTAGACGTTCAAATAGAAAATAGTGTAAATAGAGTTGTAACGGAGGGAGTAGTAAGATTAATTATCAGCTTTTACAATTTAATAATATTCCCTAAATGCTCCCACAAATATCTATAGACGTTCTTTCGGTTAAAAAAAGTTACCACGTCCCTTGGTCAATTTGACTAACAAACCTGAACATGGTTTTTGTACTGTTCCGAAGAAATATGAGTCATTGTCCGTGCCATGACTGTAACAACATGTTACCACAGAAAATGTCCAGTACTCCGCTAAATACTGCCCTCAGTCTCATCTCAAATTACACACTTAAGTCCGGTTCAGTTCAACTTATTTCATCTCCAATAAATTCATTTCAACTTTTCTCAACTCATCCGAATTCAGCTCAGTTCCAATCAACTTAACTCAGTTCCTCTCAACTCTTCTCAGCTCTTCTTAACTCTTCTCAGCTTCTCTCAATTTCTCTCAACTCCTCTCAACTCAGCTCTTTTCAGCTCCAATCACTTCAACTCAACTCAGTTCCTCTCAACTCTTCTCAGTTTCTCTCAACTTCTCTCAACTTCTCTCAACTCCTCTCAACTCAGCTCTTTTCAACTCCAATCACTTCAACTCAACTCAACTCAACTCTAATAATTTAATATCGTCTACTTTCGACTCCATTCAAATATTTTTAAATTTAGAAAGTTCTTTCATCTATTTTGAATATGAAACTTATAGTAAATGTTGCACATATTTGAATGTATGAATTGTTATAATTATTGTGATTATGAAAACCATACATAGTATCATAAATGTTTAATTTAACATACAACTAACATTATATATTATTAATTATTAACAAATTGTTAAATACCATAGAATTTAAAATCTTAATTCTAAAATCATTTAATTAATTTTCTCTTTGGTGATAAAATATTAATTATAAATTTTACTAAGATTGAATACGTTAAAAACTACAAGGTAAATATTAAGAAAAAGTAGATAATTATCACTTTCAAATCAATCTTATCTAAATTATTAATCATTGTTTTAAATTTTGGAAGTATACAGTACCAAATTTCATTTCGGTTCATTAATTGTAAAAAAAAATCAAAATGACTTAACTCCAGAGCTATTACTCAATATGTAGTTTAAATCAGTTCAATACATATAAATAGCATGAAATATATAGCTCAAATGAACATTAATATTTGCTAAATTACACATAGTAGTTCAAAGTAACACTGGAGAATAATTGAAAACAATTTCATCAAAAGCTAATCATATTTCTTCATCGGTACTCTGTGTTTCATCATTGCCTCCTATAGAGTTCCAAACTCGATAAAAATAATGTTTACAATTTTAAAAAAATTACAATTATGTGAAATGTTTGCAGTTTTATAAAAAAATATATATTTAATTTCACTTCAAACTCGATAACGTTAGGGTTCAAATTCTATAATTTCATCATAAAATTTATATTATGTATTAAATTTTTAAATAAAATGTTTATTTCACATGCTATTTTTTATATCATGATTTATTATTTATTATTAATTTAATTAATATAATTAAATAAGTAAAAAATGATTGAATTTAACATATTTATTATTAATATATTAATAAATTCTATCTAAATTATCAATTAGTGCTCTAAATTATGGAAGCATATTATAGGCCGATAAAAATTTACATGCACTATTATTTATATAATAATTTAGCATTAATTCATAGTTATTAATTATTAATATAATTTAACCGTTATCTTCTTTTAACTATTTTTTGTTCAGTAACGTTTTATTCAATTCAGTTCAGTTTAGTTTGATTTAGTTCAATTAAGTTTGATTCAATTCAGTTCAATTTGATTGAGTTTGGTTCAATTTAATTCAGTCTCATTCTGTTGGACTAAGTCCACTTCCATTTGCTTCAGTTTAGTTTAGTGTGATTCATTTCACTTCAAATTTATTCAGTTGGGTTCATTTTGATGCAGTTCGGTTCATTTTCGTTCAATTTAGTTCAATTTGATTAAGTTCAGTATGGTTTGATTTGGTTCGTTTCAATTTTTCATTTCAGTTTAGTTTGATTCATTCAATTTGATTCATTTCAGTTCAATTTGACTCAGTTAAGTTCAATTCAGCTCTTCTCAACTCTTCTCAGTTATTCTCAACTCAACTCTTCTCAGCTCCAATAAATTCAGTTAAACTCAACTTAGCTCCGATTCGGATGAACTGGACAGGGCCTTACTTTTCGGACACTATTATCTATCAAAGTTTGACCACATATTTGAATAAATATACGAGTAACAATATTATCATATGTGATATATGTACATAAATTCGTTGTGATAAGTAGCTTCTAAATATTAACTTTTAGTTTGGTGTTATTACACGTAGTTACACATATTATGGTCAAACACGTTTCTTGAATAGCGTGACAATGACGGTTATGAACTGGGACAGCCTGAGGAGAAGCTGCTGGTAGTTTTGGGTTGGCTACATCTTTATCTCTGCGTGTGTACTCATGGACTGCAGGATAGCGTTTCCACATCAGAGTTACCCTGCGACAATTTTCAATCTTTCCGTTTCCTGTATGTCAATGTATTATGATCAGGGCCATGTATATTTGCAGAGAATCTTCTCTCTATTTTCCCAAGTCTTTGGTTTGCTGCCTAAATTTAGTCAATATTATGAACAAATCCGTGCCAAAAATTAGTGGTGAACGCTAATCTCTGGGTGGAATATATGGAGTTATCAAAGTATGACACGTTTGATTTCTTTCTATCTTATCTTCTTCTTCACATCTAAATGGATTATGTGGACTATCAGCTTTATATTACATCAACACTTCATGACTAATCCCCGTGAAGAAAAAGAGGAATCTGTGATGCAAAATTACTGCACAAAAATTACAACACTGTTTTATGGTAACTAACTACTTGATTATAGGGTTAGGTCTTGTGGTTTTTTATTTTAAAATTGAAATGAATGGAATTAAAAATAAATGTAGTAAAATATGATAGTGCAAAAGGACTAAACTAATATAAATTTAGAGTAATGATAAAGTGAGTGAAAACTTATAGTGAATCCACACCATGAATGATGTGGCAATATTGAAAAGACAAATATATCCCTAATTAGTTGCACCTCTCTTAAGGAATTTGATTAGTGATTTAGTCATTTACTAGCATCCACGTCATTCACTATGAGTTTCACTATGAATTTTCACTCTCCCTATCATCACTCTAATTTTAATCAAGTTTTGATCATTTGAAATTAAGTAATTAAGGGTAATAAAGTAAAATTTTCATTAAATTTACCTGCATTTAGGATTTTCCTACCTGTATTTAGATTTTGTTTATTCATTTGGTCAAAATTAATTAATTGAAACTATAAAATTCTATTAATATATAAGTAAGAATATTATCATTTGACATAGTGTTAGATTCATCTTAATATGTATTTGCATAATATTATTTTTTATTGTGAATAATTAAAGATATCAATGGTCAAACATTTTCTGAATCAACTGTCAAAAGTCAATTTGTGCAGTTTATGTTGAGATAGAGGAAGTTTTAATTTTAAGATCAGTCCCTAAAGTTCTAAAAAATTATATTCAGTATCCAAGTTATGATTTTTACAATTTAATCTCCAGTATCACTGTGAGATGAAATGCAAAAAAAGTCAATTTTAAATTGAGAACTTAGCTGAAGGTGTATAAACAGTTAAACAGTTAATTATCTAAATTTATCATGACAATTGATAAAAAATACACACAAGATGCCATGCAATCTACATTGGAGTATTAGTTAGTTTTCAGATATCTGAACTAAATAACCTAATTGTCGACAGAAACATATCAAGATATTTTATAAATGTAATTTTCGATTTTTGTGTTGGGCGGTGTCATTTTACCTAACTAACAACCTGTTTTAATTGACACCATAATATTTGGCACACTTTTCAGTCTATTTTCTCAAGTCACGTTTGATCATAAATTTCATGTAATATACAAGTAGTAATGTTATCCTGTGAGATATCGTTGATACTTTGTAACCTGTAATTTTCAAACATCGAAATTTTACATTAGTATATGTAACAAAAATTATTACTGGTCAAATATATTTTGAAAAAATTAGCTGAAATGTGTGTCATAATGAATTGAACAGAGGGAGTAATTAAGAAGACATTTTATCGGCTGATAAGTACGTTGTAATATGTATCTAATATGCGGGTCAAACCTTAAAAAGTACAAGAATTGGTCAAAGAGGCAAAGCAGGTAGATATAGACTAGAAAGAAAGATTAAAATGGGTACTAATATGTACCACAAAATTTTTGACATCTTAGATAAGTGCAACTTAGATACGAACTAATATAGAAATGTCTTCCAACTTGATTGTCAAACACGGCATTGAAGATGATCCAGCAAGCAAGTGTTGGTGCAGCCGTGCTCATATTGCTGTTATTCCTGATCACCGGTCACGCGCTTTTAGTCATGGAAACCTCCCTTTTTGGTCTACTTGTTTTGATTCATTAAACTATTACTAGTGCATAATATTCTTAATTTTATTTACCTGTCGGTTCTTTGTTTATATTGATGGATCACATCACTAGTAGTAATCATGAATTAATGATTAGGTCATGTCTTTCGCTGGACGGAGGCAGGATAAGTATGTGGCGGGGTTGAAAAAACTTTCCTAATATTTTTCTACTCCCTCCGTCCCGTCAGTTTTGGCCTATTTTTTTGTCAACTTTCTCATACCATGTTTGACCATAACTTTCAATTAGTATAGACTCTAATATCATCATGTGAGATATTGTTACACTCCTATGTTTACGTAGTTTCTAAATATCAAATTTTAATGTACCATTAATATATGTAATTAAAGTTATTGATGGTCAAACATTGTCTGAGAAAGTTGACCAAAAAAGTGGTCAATAATCCTGAGACGGAGGGAGTATAATGCTAGGATTATTATTATTTCATGCATCATTCTTTTGTGTCATTTTCCCAGTAAACAAATGGTCCCATATTCAAATCCAGTTATGTGTAAATACCGAGATCGAAATTTGTAATTTACATTTTTACCAATTTATGAAATGAGCAAGAAATATGGATTTAATATCAGACACATAAGCATGGAGAGTGTACTTTTAATGGTGGTTGAAACTGAAACAGAGGAAACTTTGCTTTGAGGCAACCAAGACTCTGCAACCAACAACAACAGCATTTCAGAATCTGTAAAAAACAAAAACAAACATTAGGTGAGAACTGATAGAGAAACAACACTTTCTTTCCTTAAAACCAACTCTTCTTCCTTGTACTACTACTATCTGTCTTGTTCCTCGCTCCCATCATTCCTACCCCGAGCTAAGAGCATCTGCAATGGAAGCGAGTGCAGGACTCGTAGCGGGTTCTCACAATCGCAACGAGCTCGTAGTCATCCATGGACATGAGGAGGTACCTCCATCATCAAGATAAAATGGTGCTGCATTGCATGCATGCATATGAGATGACACTAATATTTTTCGGTTTTTTTCATCATCGTTGCAGCCAAAGCCCTTGAAGGACCTAACCGGTCAAGTGTGTGAGATTTGCGGGGATGAGATTGGCTTGAATGTCGATGGGGATCTGTTCGTGGCGTGCAATGAGTGTGGTTTTCCAGCATGCCGGCCTTGTTACGAGTATGAGAGGAGAGAAGGCAGCCAGAACTGCCCTCAGTGCAAGACGCGGTACAAGCGCCTCAAAGGTAATGTGATATCAGGAGTTCCACATTGGATCCATTGGTTGAAAAGTGCAAACTCATGTTTGTTTTTTCTTGTAGGGAGTCCGAGGGTGGAGGGCGATGAGGATGAGGAAGATATCGATGATATCGAGCATGAATTCAACATGGATGATGAAAGAGACAGAAACACTAACACGAAAGTTGCTGAAGCTATGCTTCATGGAAAGATGAGCTATGGAAGAGGCCATGATGATGAAGAAGCTTCTTATCCTCCTGTCATCTCTGGAGTTCGCACGGGTCCTGTAAGAAAAAAAAAGCATTCATCATTTTCCCCGCCTAATCATACATTTGAATCAACGTGTAAGAAAACACATACAATGTCTTGCAGGTGAGTGGTGAGTTCGCGTTATCTGGTCATGCAAATGGAGAGCTGATGCCGGGTGCCACGCTTCACAAGCGGGTGCATCCCTATCCGGTCTCTGAGCAGGGTAATTTCCATGGATCCAACAGAAGCATTGATTGTTGTCTCATTTTTATTGTTGCCTTGGTATTTAACTGAGCCGAAATGCAGGAAGTGCAAGATGGGATGATAAGAAAGAGGTTGGTTGGAAAGAAAGAATGGAAGATTGGAAAGTGCATCAACAAGGAAATGTAGGGACCGAATTCGATGAACATGCAGATCAAGACATAGCCATGTATGTATCCAATTTCTCAGATATTAATGGTTAAACATGTTTTCTATAGACCGTGAAACTGTAAATGTGACATTTATAGGACGGGAGAGTACGTTTTAACCATATTTGTGTTTTGAAAAATGTAGTGTAGATGAATCAAGACAGCCATTGTCAAGGAAAGTACCTATTGCATCAAGCTTGATCAACCCCTACCGGATGATCATCGTGACTAGGCTTGTGGTTCTCGCTATCTTCCTCCGATACAGAATCCTCAACCCCGTGCACGATGCACTTGGCCTCTGGCTTACATCCATCATATGTGAGATCTGGTTCGCCTTCTCCTGGATTCTCGATCAGTTCCCCAAGTGGTACCCGATCAACAGAGAGACTTATCTTGATCGCCTTTCGCTCAGGTGAAAATGTTCTCTCACTGCATTAGGCACATTTTGCATCAAGAACATTTCTTCAAGAAATGTACATTAGAATAAGGAATGCAATGATAGTTAGCTTATTTCTATGCAGGTATGAGAGGGATGGCGAGCCTAATATGCTAGCGGCGATAGATGTGTTTGTCAGCACTGTGGATCCCATGAAGGAGCCTCCACTTGTTACAGCTAATACAGTTCTTTCAATACTGGCAATGGACTACCCGGTCGACAAAATATCATGCTATGTATCTGATGATGGAGCGAAAATGTGTACCTTTGAATCTCTCTCAGAAACTGCAGAATTTGCTCGCAAATGGGTTCCCTTCTGCAAGAAATTTTCCATCGAGCCTCGAGCACCTGAGATGTACTTCTCTCTCAAAATCGATTACTTGAAGGATAAAGTGCAGCCAACATTTGTGAAGGAGCGCCGAGCAATGAAGGTATGATTCTCTCATGAAGGCTAAAACTGTATTCAGGACTTTCTGAGATGCAAGTTTGAGATGTACTTTTGCTTCGTGTGCCAGAGAGAGTATGAGGAGTTTAAGGTCCGGATTAATGCGCTGGTGGCGAAAGCCATGAAAGTTCCTCTGGAGGGGTGGATCATGAAGGACGGGACACCATGGCCGGGAAACAACACGAAGGACCACCCTGGCATGATTCAAGTGTTTCTGGGACATAGTGGCGGCCCTGATATCGAAGGAAATGAACTCCCGCGCCTTGTTTATGTTTCTCGTGAGAAGCGGCCTGGATTTCAGCATCACAAAAAAGCTGGTGCCATGAATGCTCTGGTAAAGTTCATGAACAGGAATCACTTTTTGATTAACTTGACTAAAACCAACTTTTTCACTCAAGCATCATCATTCTTCATAATATTATTGACAAATTTGCAAAGGTTCGGGTAGCTGGTGTCCTTACCAATGCCCCATTCATGCTGAACTTGGATTGTGATCACTACATAAACAACAGCAAGGCAGTAAGAGAGGCAATGTGCTTCTTGATGGATCCGCAACTTGGAAAGAAGGTTTGCTATGTCCAGTTCCCTCAGAGATTCGATGGAATAGACAGACACGACAGATATGCGAACAGGAACACTGTGTTCTTTGATGTAAGCCCCTGTAACAAAACATCTAAGATTCACACACTATATACTTTTTTGCACAATTATAATTTCAGCTTGGAAAGCATATCATACCATTTAGACTACTTTTGAAACTCTGCCTTTTGCTTCATGCATCCTCCTTTTCTCTGGGCAGATAAACATGAAAGGGCTTGATGGTATCCAAGGTCCTGTTTATGTTGGCACGGGATGTGTTTTCCGAAAACAAGCTTTATATGGCTATGAACCACCAAAGGGTTCAAAGCGCCCGAAAATGGTGAGCTGTGACTGTTGCCCTTGTTTTGGACGACGGAAAAAGCTTCCAAAATATCCCAAACATGGAGCAAAAGGAGACAGTTCAGTTCAAGGTCTCAACATCATTTTCCCAAAGAAACAAGTCTTGGCATTACCATAGTTCTCCACTATAATGTTTCCCGTATAGCCTAACCTATTGTTGTCTCTTGACCAGGATACGAGGATGACAATGAGATACTGATGTCTGAAATGAATTTCGAAAAGAAATTTGGACAATCAGCAATTTTTGTGACCTCAACTTTGATGATCGATGGAGGTGTACCACCATCATCCAGCCCAGCAGCCTTGCTCAAAGAAGCTATCCATGTGATCAGCTGTGGCTACGAAGACAAAACAGAATGGGGAACAGAGGTAATGGACTAACATAGCAATAAATTCATGCAAAGTCAGTATGATTCCTAACATCATCAATGAATCAGATTTCTAGACTGATCATAAAATTTCCAATAAATGCAGTTGGGATGGATTTATGGCTCCATCACTGAAGACATTTTAACGGGCTTCAAGATGCATTGTCGTGGTTGGAGGTCAATTTACTGCATGCCTAAACTTCCAGCATTCAAGGGGTCTGCCCCCATCAATCTGTCTGATCGTCTGAACCAGGTGCTCCGATGGGCTCTTGGTTCAGTTGAGATCTTTTTCAGCCGACACAGCCCAGTCTGGTACGGTCACAAAGGAGGAAAGCTCAAATGGCTCGAGCGATTCGCATATGTTAACACAACTGTCTATCCCTTCACCTCCATACCTCTTCTTGCCTACTGTACACTTCCTGCAATCTGCTTACTCACAGGAAAATTCATTATGCCAGAGGTATGATCACAAACCATCTCTCTAATGGTTCGAAAAGCGAGTCACTTTAAACTTTATAAAAGTCTCTATCCTAACCTGTTCTTAATGCAGATAAGCACCTTTGCAAGTCTCTTCTTCATTGCACTTTTCCTTTCGATCTTTACAACTGGCATTCTTGAGCTAAGATGGAGCGGTGTCAGCATTGAGGAGTGGTGGAGAAATGAGCAGTTTTGGGTCATTGGTGGCGTGTCTGCTCATCTGTTTGCTGTCATACAAGGTCTTCTCAAGGTTTTGGCAGGGATTGATACCAATTTCACGGTCACATCCAAGACGACGGATGATGAAGACTTTGGCGAGCTGTATGCATTCAAATGGACTACTCTACTTATCCCCCCAACCACCATCTTGATCATCAACCTGGTTGGTGTTGTCGCGGGGATCTCTGATGCCATAAACAATGGGTACTCCTCGTGGGGGCCCCTGTTTGGAAAGCTCTTCTTTGCCTTCTGGGTGATTGTTCATCTCTATCCATTCCTGAAAGGTCTAATGGGAAAGCAGAATCGGACACCCACTATCGTCATCATCTGGTCAATACTTCTAGCTTCCATATTCTCCTTGCTGTGGGTACGCATCGATCCATTTATATTGAGAACCAAGGGTCCTGATTCGAAGCGATGTGGCATTAACTGCTGAAAGAATCATAACTTCTTGAAGATCGCTGCATGCAGAAAGAAAGTTGAATTACAGATTGAAGAATAATTCTAGTGTGAATTTATTTTCAGAGCGAAAGATATACACAATTTTGTACATGATGAACATAGAATGATGCTAAGTGTGTGGCTAGATAAGCAAAGTTGTTCCACCACTATTTCGTGATCTTCCTTGTGATCTAAATTGAAGATCACACCAGTGTAATGAATACGTGCATCATGAAGTAAACTCAGGAACTGAACTGGACTACCTCATGAAAACAGATGAAATTTTCACCTTTGAGCAATACATATCTTACAAGATTGCAACATAAAGCTAAGAATCAATGCCATATGGCAACAAATCAGGCTATGTGCTAACTCCGTTAATAATCAAAAACCTTCGCACGTTTGAAACACAGAGCGATGTTAAGCAAGAGAGCCTGTACCTGACTAGCTCTCGTATCTGAGAAATCAATTTCTTCTCGCCTTCTCCAGCCGTCCACACATTCGATGATACTTGATACACAATCATATTTCAACTGCAGCCAAATTATCGAACAATTTCATCTTTTTACAGGACTATTAAGCCACACTACTAACATTATAAAGCTTCATGTTGATAATCAAAAAGTGAAGGTAAGAAAGTATCATCCTAACTATAAATAAAATGCAATGATCCAAACAAAGACAAAATCTTGTTTTTATGAACTGTTCACTTACTATGATAAGCTGCAAAATGCTTATCCAGTAGAAGGTCAACCTTTCATTGGTGCAACTTCTTTTATAATCTATAGACAGAAAATAATTAAACCGCAATAGCCAACTCACGATCCCTGAAGCTGCTAAACGTTTTTTCACCAATAGTCACCACAAGAACATAAGCCGTCTTTGAAATGATGAAACCTGTTAGCATCCCTCACAACAATAACTCTCTCGGTGACTTTTGATACAAACTTTGTGAAGTTATGGCAGTCCAAACAAACACGTAGGTTCTTGATGATCCTGATCTCAGAGCCTGGTTCTGACACTAAAAGTCCGAAAGCAATGGCCAACTTCTCACTATGAACCTTCACAATTAACTCCTTTTCTTCCTCCTCTACGTCGTGCAAAGCTGTTACTGTTTCTGTCTGGAATCCTGCTTCCCTCATCTTCCCCATTAACTTTTCCAGCATTGCATGTATTTCATCTGCTCGCGGGTGGAATTTCTCGCTGGAAGTAAAGACATGTGGATGTCCATTCACCTCAATTAAAGTGCACCCAGGGGTCTTGGCTAGATTTCTCTGCTTAACCACTTGCCTCACTGAAGCAGCTTGACGATAATTGCGATCCACTGTGTATATATTCGAGAGTAAGACATAGTGTCCTACACTTTCAGGGTCCAATTCAAACAACTTGTCAGAAGCAAAACGAGCAAGGTTAGCGTTCTTGTGAATCATACAAGCACTTAATAGTGAACCCCAAACAGCAGGACCGGGTTCAATAGGCATATCATTTATAAATCCCAAAGCATTATCCAACTGTCCAGCTCGGCCTAGTAGATCCACCATACAGGCATAATGCTCAGTTGAGGGCTTAAAGTTATGATACTGGACCATGGAGTCAAAAATATTTTTTCCTTCCTCTACCAAGCCAGCATGACTGCAAGCATATAAAACACAAAGGAAAGTAACTCCTGTCGGGGAAATTCCACATCCTAACATCTCATCATATAGTGATAGCGCTTCATGCCCGCATCCATGAAGGCCATATCCAGAAATTATCGCATTCCAGGTCACTTCATTCTTCTCTGGCATGTCATTGAACAGTCCTCGAGCCTCCTCAATGCTTCCACACTTTGCATACATATCGATCAAAGCTGTTGACACATATACATTGGACTTGAAATTCTCCTTCTTTATCAGCTCATGCACCCATTTGCCCAAACTCGGGGCTCCCAGCTGAGCGCATGCTGAAAGAATACTGGTGATGGTAACCGGATTTGGATGAATGTCAAGCGCCTGCATTTCACGGAAAAGAGATATAGCCATTTCTGTACACCCGTTTTGTGCGTAACCAGATATCATTGCATTCCATGATGCCAAGCTCTTGTCCGGGGATTCATAAAAAAACTGCCTTGCAGATTCAATTTCATTAAGTCGAGCATAAACAGTGACCAGAGCAGTTGAAACAGAGGAATTAAAGACTAAACAAGACTTCACACAGAAGCCCTGGATTAATTGTGCAAGATACAAATGACCAAATGGTCTAGAAACTGGAATCAAGCCGACAATTGTACTTGAATTAACTCTCTCACCCAAACTGAGCAATTCTTTGAATAGCTGAACAGCAGATTCCGTCTCATCATTACACGTAAAAGCAGAAATCATTGCGTTATGTGAAACCAAATCTGGCCTCCTGATGAGTCCAAACAAATGCCTAGCAGTCGAAACATCTCCACACTTGGAGTATAAAGAAACCAATCCAGTCAAAACATACTCATCAAAATCACATCCAACCTTAACAGCCAAACACTGAATCATCATTCCCATTCGCAACACACTCAACTCAGAAACTGCGGTAAGAGCCACTGCCAGCGTAGTTGAATCAAACTTTACCCCTTCCCCAACCATATCGCGAAAAATACAAATGGCATCCCCAAAGAAACAATTTTTAACCATCCCAGAAATCACAGCATTCCAAAGAACACCATCTCGTTTGGGAATTCTATCAAACACCTTGCGAGCATCCCTCATTCTCGAAAAATTCATATACATGTCCACCAGAGCAGACCCCACGAACAAATCCAAGCCGAACCCGGAAACCAACACATGCCCGTGAAGCAAAACGCCAACTTTCTCAATCCCGGATGACGAAACGGCCGAAACAATGAAAGAATACGTGAAATTATCGGGCTGAAGCCTGGTTTTCGCGCGCATATGCGAATAAACCCCGATGGAATCCACGGGAGACCCGTTCTGCGAGAATCCACGGATGAGTTCGTTGTAGAGGAACTTATCGGGGGAAATGCGGTTGGAGATTGAGTTGAAGAGGAGCTTCGCCTGGGGAACGGCCCTGAAATCGAAGAGCTTGTGGGTTAGCTTTGTTAGCGCGGCGAGGTCTTTGCCGAGGCCGGTGAGGATGATCTGGGCATGGATTTGGTTCAACTGCGAGAGAGTGGTGGCGCTGTTGAGGAGAGCGAGGAAGCAGTTCCGATCACGCGGCGGCGCCGAGGCGGTAATGGCCCGGCAGATCATTGGGCGGTTTAAATTATATGGCGGGAGTTCAACTGTATTACTGGTACTGGTGAATGGTGATAATATTCTTGGTGATAATATTTCTGGAGATATTTGTGACAATATATCTTGGACAAGATAAATTTGGACAAAAATTTATCTTGGAGTTCAACCCTCGGTGGTCCGATGGCGGTCCGGCTAAAAGTTACCAGACATGGTTATATTTGCACTTTATCTCATTATGTAGGGTTATATTTGCACTTTCGAAAATAGCAGGGTTGTATCTGCACTTTTGGGAGGCCGTCGTCGTGCCTCTCAAAGATAGTATTTATAAGCCCTAATTGCGGCTATACTACTAGAAAGTAGATAGTGGCAAGTCGGGGT
>JAULKK010000001.1:14743411-14755172 GCA_032355705.1 Rubia peregrina | reverse complement strand
GCTTAAGAGTCGAATTGGGTGTACCCTGCGGGCTAGACGCTGCAATTCGTGCCACTGAAGAGGTTGGGCGAGATTTTTGATTCAGTGAAAGATCCTATGTTCCGCAAATCAGAGTTTTCGTAAGGAGATTCATATCATTCTCCAATTTCAAAATAGTTCGTGAATGTATTCAAGAGTCCTTAGTTCATGAATGAGGAACTCATGGGTTGGTTCATGAGAATGTATACAAAATTTTGTGTAGTCTATTAAATTTTCTACTCTTTGATCAATATGACCTGGTTTTAGTCTGTGTCGATCGGTTATAGGTCTAAAATGGTGTCAGGCCCATATCAGGTTTTGTGTCTCGGTTCGGCTCGAGTTCAAGCTCGGGGGGTGTCGGTTTGGGTCAACTTCAGTTTTGGTCACATTTTCCTTAGGGTCTGTGATCTGGTGGAGTTTAGGGACGAGTCAACCCTATAAGGTATTCAACGTCCGGGTTGTTAAGGCCAGGTTTGGGTTAGCCAAATTTTGAGTTTCGAGCCTATATTTTTTATCGGGTTTCAGACCTAGGTTGGCCGGATTGGTTAGGCTTCTTGGCTGGGTTGATCCGATTGGGTTGGGTTTCAAGTTTGGGTTGGTCAGGTTAAGTTGGGTTTCAGTTTTGGGTCAGTCACATTTTGAGTTTTGTGTCTGGATTGTCAAGTCAAGTTTTGAGTCTCGATTGTCCGGGTCGGGCCTAGATGGTGTTTCATGTTTGGGTCGGTCCAATCTAGTTTCTGGCCTGGGTCGATCAAGTTTCGAGCCCAGGTCCATCTGCTTTGGGTGTTGAGCTCGGTCGTCATGATGGTTTCAATCATGTGTTGTCAGATCGGATTTCGGGACCATGTTGGTGGGGTTGAGTTTGAGGTTAAGGTTGATTAGAGTTTGGATTTCTGGCATGGGTTGGTCGGGTTAACAATCGATTGAAGCCTCAAAGGTATTTGAGGTTTGGGTCGGTCAGATTGGATTTTATACCTCGGTCAAATTTTGGATCTGGGGTTCGAGGTTTCAAGTTGGGGATTGGGCCAAGGTTTTTGAGTTAGGTTTCAGGCCTAGGTAAGTCAGGTTGGGTTGGGCTTCGGGTTCGGATCAGTTTGAACTTGAGTTTTGGTCTAGGGTCAGCCGGGTCTCGGGATGATCATATTTTGGGTTTCATGCCTGGGTTGTTGGGTAAGGTTTCAAACCCAAATTATTGGGTTGTGTTTTAGAGTCGGGTTGGTCAGGTCGGGCTTCATGCCCTGATTGGTTAGGTCAAGTTGGGTTGAGGCTCAGGTCCATTAGATTTCGGGTTTCACATCCAAAATGTTGGGTCGAGTTTCGAGTCAGGGTTGGTTGTGTCAGGCCTATATGGTGTTTTATGTTCAAATCGGTTCAATCAAATTTCATGTCTGGGTCAATCGTGTTTCGAGCCCAAAATCGAGAAGTTTTCATTTACTCATGTACGACCATTTGTGTCAATAGAGGGCAGGATTTATCATTGACCCCTACAAGTTTTCGCTATCTTACCCTTCTTACTCTTCTACTATACAAAATACTAGCACACACTTCCATTCAGAAGGAGCACAGTAACAACCAAACCCTTTCTTTTCCTTTCATTTGATATCATCCATTCCCACATTCCAAAAAATACATGTACTTATAGGGCCATGCTTTGCTGCTCAGAAATGAACCCAATAAATAACAAATTTCTACTGCACCAAAAGGGAAAAAGAAAAACACAGCTAACTACGTACACATTTCATTTATACACTCTCTAACACCACCAGTATTACACTTTTCTCTTCTCTTTTGTGTTAAGGAAGCTGTTAGCATCTGTTCTTAGTTCCCGGAGATCAAACGTTAGTACCATCGGCCTTCTTTCATCTGTATGAGGTTGATTCTGAGGCTGTACTCCATGGCCTGGATGAACGCACGTTACTCGGGTGATGCATAAGAAATGGAAGCAGCGCAACAAAGAGCAGTAACATTTGTTCATTCTTACCTGCATTCCTTCCGTTGATGATAAAAGTGTGTCGCATTCATCAAGCATGGCTCTCTCTTGCGACGTCACATCAGCAACTTCGGAAGTGAGGCGATTCATTTCTTCCACCTTGAATCAACAAGTAATAGTGTCCAAAGTTTTAGAGCAGAAGAACATATATTTGGAGATTGATTTATTATGCAATTATAATTTGTGATAAGTACTAATTTTGGAGGAAATGGAATATTTTGAAGTTCCAATCCATTACTAGTTCCACATTTTTAAAAGTCCATGGTACCGAAAGAACTACACAGAACAGTGACATATCTGCTCAGAAACACATGGATGTGGCATAAAAAAAAATTCAATTCGAGAAAGATAAGCCTATACAAAAAAAAAGAAGGAATAAATCATACGTTCTCTTCATGGTATGATGCAAAAAAGATGAAAGAAATATACCTTTTTTAGTATATGACATATGGAAGTACCCATCGACTGCATAACATCAACAGCTGAACAAACAGCTGCCTTGACACTTAGAATATCACCCTGTGAATTGTACGTAACTATGTTAACCTATCAGCGGTTATAAAAAAACGAGTTTCAGTAACTTGTCAAACAGCATACCCTTGCGCCATTAGTTATTGGAAGGCGGAGAGTGCTGATCTGCAGATCTTTGATAGTCTGGGACAATGACTCCGCGTGATCTCCCTCGATTGTCGACCATTCATCAAGGTAGGCCAGCTGAAAAAGGCAAGAATATATACATCATCAAAGGCGTTCAAAGAGCCAATTTTCTCAATACGTGAAATGTGGTTCGAACCTCATGAAAAAATTAACAGCATAGGAAAATAGATGGTTAGGAAGAAAGGATAATATATTTCATGTTGCATCTATACTTGACGAAGACTCAAAACACTTCAATAGCCTTTGAAGTACACAATCGAGTAGTTTGGCTTTTCACTGGGAGAAACAATGTAGCAAACAGCCAAAACAATCACTTTCTTCACCTATGCCATTGGTCTAGCTTGGGCACTCAAGATTGTCATATTACCACAGCCAACATCTTATTTTACCATGTCAACTCACAACTTATAAAAAAAAAATCCGCATCTAAAAAAGACACGAATATTCCTCCCTAGGCCAACGTCATGAACAACAATCCTTAACGAATTAAACAAAAAAAGGTAAATTCACGTAAAAGATTGAGAATGAAAACTATTTGCTAAAAGCAGACACCATGTGCAACACATTATTCAAGTACAAACCATCAATAACTGATACAAAACAAAAAAGATGCTCGGCAATCTGCAGCCTACTCCGATATCAGCAATGTAATATAATATCAGATAGACAGTTTATACACATCCTAAAAACACAAGTATCAAACCTGCAGGCTTACCAAAGAGCTAGTTCATAATTCAGTTAATAGCATGTTAACATAATGCAGGATTGAGATCATCAATTAGACCCTTTAAATGTTCTCAAAATTTCCAAAGATCTACAATCCAGCGCTAACAGGGGGCACTTCTATGATATAGCTCTGGAACTAAAAACTCTAGAAGCAATCCATATAGTTCCGAAGCAGTAAAGGAAAGGTGTGTACTATGGCCAAAATCAGGTAAGTTGCATAGGATAAGGTATTTCAATAAATTTGAAGTTATCTGAAGCTTTCCTTGGACAAGTTATACAGCTGAGAAATACATTTAAAGAGTGTCATCTCAAATTGTTATACTATCAACACATGTGGTGAATTTATTTACTCGTGCAAATATGTTTATAGTTGTGTTACTGCTGAGCTATCAGGAATTATTACAAGTAGAAATCTAGTGAAGATCTAGGGTCTTGCATAAGAGCCATTCGCACAAGGGCGATCAAATCTAAATAGTTCCAACAATTAATGCATACCTGATGATTTAGAACCCTGAACAACTTCAACTTCAGCATTAGTTGCTCGAGTTCAGTCCTCTTCTCTATTACAGAGTCTCTCAAATCTGAGATCGTTCTCCAGACACCATTCAGTGTCAGCTGCATCAGTCAACTTTGTTTCTTAGTCAATATTCAGCCTATGTAGATGGCATAATAAATGTCTTAAAAGGGCTATTCATATGTGAAGTGCAGCCAGGTAAAAGGATCATATGTGTGGGTGACAAGAGTAAATGAAGCATCTCTGAAAAAATATAGTATACAAGATTAACTTAAGCTATATTTCGACTGATGGCTGATTGTACCTCAACCTATATAACACACATCAGCAACATTGAGGAGTCATTGATTATCTCATGCTTTATCACTTAATAACAATAAACTGTAATCTCTAGAAACCTAACTAGAAAAGAGGGGCAAAATTAAGAATTCAGCTACACATCATGCAAAAAGCTTTAATGATCTAATATACGGAGTAGATAATAATGAAAAGCTTGTAATTTGGGCAAACCTCCGTATTCTCCAGCTGGGATTGAAGTACAATATCAGCTTGAGAATTAGCAAATCTCCATTGCAAATGTCTATTGTATAAAAGCCGCAGTTGATGAACATCTTCCAAGTGATTTTCTGTTTTCTTCCCCTTTTTAATATCTGCTATGAAACTAAGCACAGAGGTCGGATTACTGGATTGTCTTGAAGGACTCGAGGGTCTCGAGTAGGTTGAGGTACTGGATTGTCTCGACGGACTAGAGGATCTTGAGTAGATTGGATTACTGGATTGTCTTGAAGGACTGGAGGCCCTTGATCGCGAAGGACTAGGTCCTCTTGATGCAACAGCACTGGATGTCCCTATTCTAGATGGACTGGCTCCTCTAGAAACAGACAGTGATGATGATACTAATGGCCGTTTCGGTGCTGAGGGGCGGGAACCACTGACTGGTAAAGACTGCGTCCGAACTGCAGGTAGCATTAGCCTTGTTCTGTCCAACATGGATGAAGAGACAGGCTTATGCATTTCATGTGAGTTATCATCAACTGAGCCTTTTTTTGCACCTTGATCAGCTGCCACGAGCGCCAATAAGTTGCTGGCAGATTTCTGTAAAGGGCCAGCGACACCATCCAAGGACCACCGCCTCAATGAAGGCACACCTGACCCCGAATGTGGCAAAGATGGGATGACTTTTCTTCCCTTATCACCTAGATCAACACTTCTGTTTCCTGCACTTGAAGGTAGTTTCCCACCACCTGTTTTACTAGGCCATCGATGTTGTTCTACTAATCGTGAATGCACACTTTCAACCGGTCTAAAATTCTCAGACTGGTCGGGAGGATTCTTCCCTTTCAGTGGACTCCTCTTCCTCTCAGGTGTGGACTTTCTTGAAGCAGAACTAGTTTCGCTCGGCTTACGAGGCACATTGGACGATGGCCTCAAAGTTCGATCACCAAGAACGTGATTTGCCGGTTTTTCCCTCTTATTAACAGCCAGAGAGAAGGTATCAGACTGGAAAGAAACACTCAGACTCCTCATTGTAGCGGGCCACAAAGACTCAGCCACCTTACTGCCAACTACCTTCTTCGATACCAGGGCAGCATCCATCGACGTTTCCTGAACCGGGGTTGATGGAGATTGACTTGGTGGCGATGGTGGTGTTGAGGGCCGCTTCCTTTCAGCAGACACGGCTCTCTTAAGCACCGATGCATTGGTCGATGGTACTGTCCTTGTGACAACTGGTGAAGGGCATCTCCTAGGAGCAGGGGATGCAACTGGAGGGGTGGGTGACCTATACCTCGAACTAACTTCTCTTGTTCTAGACCTCCGAGTCGCCACCTGAGCTCCATTGCTGCTCTTCTCAGCCGGAACCAATGGCCGTCGAGAAGTCTCCACCGTCGATTGTTTCTGCAATGCACGCTGTAATTCATGTAAATCCATCAAAACTGCCCAGATTAGACTACATTGGAGCACCCCTTCATAAACACGCAGCTCAATCAAAGATATGATAGCTCCATTGCACCAGTTGCTCTAAAAAGCTGATATCCCTTTTCTCCTGTGCTGTAAATCTGCAAATGCAGAATCATCAAACAAAGTAAGATACTACAGATAGGATAAAGAAGAAAGAAAACAATACCGCGTGAAGGAATGTAAAAAGCATACATCTTTACAGACAGTTGGATCTGAAGAACAGGCAATTTCGACACTTTCAGCAAATCAATGGAAAAGGGCATCTCACATTTGGATCATCATCAACCCAAGAAAAGATAGATCAATTAAAGCACGAGAAATTCGAGAATGCAGATAGAAATGTGTGACAATCTACTCACTCAAAAGGGTAAAGAATGTTTAAAAAGTGAGATTTTCTTAAAAGAATAACAGTCTTACTAATCCTTCCCTCCAAAAATGGGAAGGAGAAGAAGAAAAGGGCTGAAAAGAATGTAGAAAAACAAAAACAAATGCAGGCTATTATTATCTAGGAAATAGTAATAATTATGAATAGTGAATCTTTTTTTCTTTTCTTTTCCCCTTTTCCTCCCACTTTTCTTTCTTTATTCATTCACTCATCCCCATTTCATGCTGGCCCCCCACCTTTTGTCTCTCTCACGGGAGTGCCATGGTCCTCCTGGCTGGATTTACACACACTGAAAATCCCCTCTCCATCTGTCCTGTTTTCTTTCTTTTACCCACCAAACTCCCTTTCATGAAAGCAAATTCAAACAACCACGACGACAACCAAACATTTATCTCACTATTTGGGCTCGGCTATAAAGACATATACGTATCATCGACAACAACTGAGCATTTATCTCACTATCTGGGTCGGCTATATAGACCTACATGTTTCATCAACAACTAAGATTTTATCTCACTATCTGGATCGGCTATATAGACCTACATGTTTCGTCAACAACTAAGATTTTATCTCACTAGCTGGATCGGCTATACAGACCTACATGTTTCGTCGACAACAACTAAGAATTTATCTCATTAACTGGGATCGGCTATATATACTTACAAATTTCAACATCTCATTACAAACAATTGTGTGTTACATTTCACATTAGCGGCCCTAAGCACGAATAAAATAGGAGGGTTACACTAGATCGATAGTCATAAGGAGGGTGTTCAAAGACACGGTAAGTAACAAGAAGCTCTCTTAAATTCATTCCTTTACCATATGTCAACTGGGACTTTCCCAAATTGACTAAAAACTTCAAAATTTTCATACAATGCATAAACTCAAATACTGCAACTAAACAAGAAGAAAGATCAGATATGTCCCTTTGCACAAACACAGATTAAACAATAAATTAAGCGCCGAACAATGAAATCATTAATGAAGAGCATTTGCTATGGGAACAGATACTGAGGACCACGTGCATGTGAAGATCATTGTCCATCCCCAAATATTTTTACCCACACTTTCCTTTTCAATTCAGCAGAATTAACACAATCAAGAACCTTTTTTTATCATTCAATAATCACTCCTCGTTTGACCCTTTTATTCAATCCTTCAAAAAAAGGTGAAATGTTGGAAATCCAGAGAAAACAATTTCTGGGTTCTGTCAGATTTTGTTTCTCAGATTGAAAACACATGCCGTATCAGTATCACGCATACCAAAACAATCACCAAATATTCAACAGATAGTCCGAAAAAACCCCTTTCCTTAAATAAATCAAAATGAAATGAAATGATAAAATGGATTACATGAGAATCTAACCGGCGATCAGGTAGATGAAACGGGCAAAAGGGTCGCCGTAGAACCGTTGCGCCGGCGAGTTTGAATCCTGATTCTCAGCAATTTTGACTACGTGGGGGAGTTTGAAAGTTTGAATCAGTATGTGTTTTGAGGAAATTTGAAAATTTTATGGCGTGAGGGGGATTATAAAATTATTGAGGAATATAGGGTAGGAAAACATAAATTAATGGAACGAAATTGAAAGAAGAAAAGAAGGAAATTTTTGTTTTACAGTTATTGTTTTTGGGGAAGTTGAGAAATGAGGAAGAAGTGGGAGGAACAGAGTACGTTATTTTCGCGCCACCTACTTTGATCATCTTCACCATTATAAATGCACAAGCTAATTTTCTTTTTCTTTTATTTTATTTCTCATACTACCTTTAATGATGTATAATTGTATCTTCTGTCAAAATTTTGATTTTATAAAACATAATTGTTCTAAAATAAGTTCTTATTTTGGTTGAATTCATTAAATAAGTATAAGAGTATTTTATTGGAGCAGATGAACCAATTCCCAACTGTTGGGATACACCCGTGGGTGTGTATAAGAGTATTTTATGAGATCACAACCGATGACGACGAGCACCACCATTAATGTTGAGAACTGAAGAAGATGATCATCACCATGGAGCATTTACGACGAAAAACAATCGCCACCACCGACGACGAGGATGATCTTTACCATCTTCGATGATCACCACCGATGGCAACCACCACCTAAGCAAAGACGACAACAATGACCTTCGTCGCTTTCAACGACCGCCACCTCTGACCACCACCACAACTACCACTGATTGCGTTGATAACCACCACTGATTGCCAATGCCGATCACCACCACCACCACCCTCCTGACCGCCAATGTTAACCACCAACCCTAACCACCGATGAAGACCAACACCACTCCGACCATCACCAATGACTTATGATGCCACCACCATTACCGACCACCAACGATATCAATCACCACCACCGAATACTGATCGTTGATGACATCAACTACAGTTGTCATTCTCTCTCAGTTGAACCAAACAAGCGCAAATAGAATGAAAGGAATCTTGATTCCCTTATATAATCCCTTTTTTCCTTTCCACGCCATTTCATTTGTTGGTTCATTTCTTTTGTGAACCAAACCACCCTAAGTAAAAAAGATGAATGATAAATAAGGTTATCCTAACTTATAAAAGTTATTTTGCTTGATATAAATAACATATTTTAAAATAAGTCAGATTTACTTATAATCACAATTCTACTAATTACAGTCTACGTATCCTCTAATTCTACGTTAACATTTTCCAAAATTGTGTAAATTAACGATGGGGTAAAAGAAGTTGTAGAGTGTCAAAGAACTTATTCATTTTTCATATATATTGAGGGCAAAATTTCCATTTGCTGGGGGACCAAAATGTGGTGTACGGAAGGTTTAAGCTTAATAAGTACTCCCTCCGTCCCATTTGTTTTTGTAGAGAGAATTATCACGCTGTTCAAGAAAAATGTTGGACCGTTAATATCTTTACCCTCGTATAATAACGGTAAATAAAAAGTTAATATTTATAAACTACTTGTTACGACGAATTGAACAATATCATATACGATAATATTGTTGTTCATATATATTAATTCAATATTGAACCAAATTTTAATAGAGAATAGTGTTAAAAAAAGAATAAAAGTACAAAAACAGATGGGACAGAGGGACTACATAGTAGCTAGAATAGTGTGTTTTGGCTTTCGCCTACGTTGTCCATTTGTTGGGTAGGAACTAACGTGCCAAGGAGGGATCGGTTCATTTGTTTTGTTCTACGTATGTGTTACCTTTAATTTTGTCTTTTTATTGTTTTGTTATGTTCCTTACTTTTTGCAGTTTGGAACTAAAATTTTGTCTTGCAATTTTCTTACTAAAGATAGGACCAAGTCTCAACTATATTAGTTTTTTTTAAACGTATAGTGAGATTTTTTGGTTGAATATTTAATCCTAAAGTAAATATTTAATACTTCCTCCGTCGTAGTTTAAACTGCATAAAATCTTTTTAACGATTTTCAATAAACATGTTTGACCGTTAATATGTTTAACTACGTATAATATCGAGAAATAAAAAGTTAATATTTAGATACTACTTATTACGATGAATCCAACAATATTACATACGATAATATTATTGTTTATATACCTATTCAAACGTGTGATCAAAGTTTGAGAGTGTTAATTGTCAAATAGTAAGTGTGCAGTTTAGATTGGAACAGATGGAGCATATAAATTGTAATTGTATTTTAAAAATATATCGCAAAAGTATATTATTCAATGAAATTGTATTATAAATAAAGTTGATCATTTTAAAGCATGAGAAACTAGCTTAATATATTTTCTCCTCTGAAAATATCATTTACTTTTAAAACAATTAATTTTAATAATTTATCAAATATGTAAAAATGTTTATTTTATAATTTCTGTCAAACACAACTTAGTTGGTATGACTCATTCTAACTTATTATAACTGGATAAAATGAACAGAGCTAAGTGTTTGTATAATCCTCAGTTTTTTGGTATGTACAAATATAATCCCGATTTTTTTAAAAGTGCAGTTGTACCTAAAGTTAACTAAACATACAGTTGTACTCATTCATATTCTCGCTAATCTAATCGAGAACACGGGTATAAGTTTACATATTTTGACCGATCATGAGTATTTCTACACTTTTGAAAAATTAAAAGTTATATTTACACTTTTCAATTAATTGGAGTTCATCTAAGTGTTTTACTCACTAGGAGTCATGTTGGGCACAATTCTTCATCCCAAACTCTGAATTATAAAAAAATAATTAGTATTGTGTTATTTGGGTCATTAGCTAAGAAGCCTAGCTAAAATTATTTTGAGTCTAAACAAGTTTAGAGTTTTTTAAATATAAATATAGGTGTGTATGGTGGAGCTGTATTTACTATTTATAAGTAAAACTAGCTTATTTGTAAGGTAGAGGAAATTAGTTTCTATTTTCTATAATATTTTGTACTTTAAAAAAATAATTTAAAAAAAATCTTTACTGAACACTGAAAATTATTTTAATTTTAAGTATAGTAGCTTATAAAATTATATTCGAAATGTGAATTGTGATTTCGGAAATAGGACCACCAGCATCCCGATCGCCACACAATCTTCATAATATTTGAAATTATTATACGTATATCAAATTATATTCGAATATTTGAAGAATTTGGGGTCATAATAATAATCCATTCTGTATATTCAGCCACACAAAAAATCTAATAAATTTTATTCAGCCATTTTCAAAATGAAATGTTTGTCGGGAGCTGCTTTTTTCCTTTCATTTTCTTGTCTGGCCCCTAAGTAAGTAATAAGTATTCACCATAAAGAAATTATTATTAAGGAATAGTAATATTACGTGAATATTACTTGTAATTGTAATTAGATTAAAATTCATTTTTTAGTTGAGTATATGTATTTTGTACTATTATATATTAATTGTACCCCAGAACATGAATACAAAACACAATTATTACCCCGTAAATTCTTCATGGTATCGGAAACTAAAATCCTGAAAACCTAAGCGCAAATCTCGTCGGAATCGCCGCTACCAATCAACCGCCGTGCTTGCTCCACACGCACCGCAGCCAACCGTCATAAATTCTTCAATTATTGCTCTATTACTATAAACCTTTAGTGTATTTTATTTCCTTGAATTTTGTTTAATTATATTATTATTAATATTATTTAGTTTCATTTTAACTTATGTTAAGTTCAGATTAGATTTTAAAAATGTTATATATCTCTTTTCTTCCCCAGGACTCAAATTAAAGTATTTCCCCTCCAAAGATGGAGGGATTATTACTTGTTATAGAAAAAAAAAATGTATAAGAAGGATTTAATTGTGTGGGGTGAGAGACAATTAATATTTCGATCGAGTGTTAAATATAGTGAGGAAACAAAAGAAAGAATAGGAGAAACAGCTAATAATTTTTCAACACTGTTAGACTTAGTCATATTGAAAACTAGTACTCCCTCCGTCTCAGCCTAAATATCACAGTTGCTTTTAAGATACTATTCTCTATCAAAGTTTGGCCTCATATTTGAATAGATATATGAGCAACAATATTATCATATGTGGTATTG
>JAULKK010000001.1:14618202-14630678 GCA_032355705.1 Rubia peregrina | reverse complement strand
TGAATTGGATTGTTTTGATTTGAAGATGAATGGAGATTAAGGGAGTTGTCGGGAAACCGAAATTGGTAAATGTGTTGTCTGAATTTGTATACCCATTTGAAGATGAATGGTATTGAGGAAGTTGTTTAGTATGTTCAACATCATAAAGCACCAAAAACGCTGATAATTTGGAATTGCGTTATAAAGTTTATTATGTGGCTATTGAGAGGCTATGGATATTTTTCAGTTGCACTGAGTTGGGGATGGAGATATAAATGATGGGTACGAAAAATGACAAAACATAAATATTATGGTTATGTGTACAACAAGAATTCGTAGTATTATCTGTGATAAGAATAAAATAGTGGAATTTTCTACAATTTTGGACAAATTAGAGCAAGGAATCAGTAACTTTTTGAAGAAGTAATCAAATAATAGCAAAATATTAACCCTACTTATGTGTTTGACTTTCTTTAGTCATAGAATTTTGGAATCGGAAGGTAGATGTTTCCTCGTCGTACCTGTAAGCATCTGATATGAGAACGTCTCCGGTACGGGTTTTCACTCTGGGAGTCGTCCCCGTGCTGTATAGGTTATAGCAATCTCGGCTTTGTTGTTTATCGGGTCAGTTCATGAATGACTCGATTAGATCCATTTACAAAGCAGCACAGTACTGCATCGCATCCAAACATATTCAAGGTCTTCATTGTCACAACTCTGTTGTTTCAACCAACCCAAACCATTTGATCATCCTCTTCACTCATAAATCCATTTTAAACCCTCCCAAAATCTGACCCAAAGTTCTTGCTTTCAAAAAATTTATTTTTATTTTAACAAAGAGGCGTACATTCTCATTAACTGCAAGATTATTACAAATTTGTGTCAGGTTTAAGTCGTACAACCCCTACGTAACAACTATAACTAATCTAATAAACTTCCTAAACACCTCATTTGGCTCACACACACTGTTGGGTAAACCTCCTACAAATGGACTTAATATTAGGTTTATGTTTCATATAGACAGTCTATTACTAGACTTGATGCTCCAATCTTGACTTCATCGGGTTGCTACAACTCTGTAGTTTGAAGAGCCTGCAGCTGGATTTCTCCAATCAGTGATGAGGAGTGCATGTTGAAGGAGTTTTGAGAGCAGGTCCGTTCTGTTATGAAGCAGTCTGGTACTGAATGCCTCCATCTTTATTGAGTGTTGGCCAGATTTATCCACACCAGATTGCCACAACTCTGTAGTTCTAATTTTGTGATGCTAGATTTCTCCAATAAACGCAAGGGGTAGTATCTAAATCTCGCCAGAGTCGCGAGAGCACCAAGAAAACACTTAAAATTATATTTTAAAAATAGCTAAAACAAGTTAACCTAAAACCCTGCTTTCATCCAGGGAAGCCATACTACAACGCAGCCCTTTGATAGCCCAGAAGTAGGTATTGTCTAAGGAGAATTGCCCTCCAAACCCACTAAAGATGTAGTGCTACAAGTCGGTGGGAGCTCCGTAGTGCACCAGAGAGCTCTGTTCGACGAATATGTGTACTACTGCAGAAGGACCCATTTTCTTATTTTTCAGTGGCCAAACCATGTACCCGTCACATGATTACTTATTTTGACTGCTGCCTGGAAACCATTCCCACTACTAGCAGAGTCAATGTTATCTTTCCGCTGCGACTACCACGAGACTGTCGTGGCTACAGCCAACCGCAGTGAATTTTGTGACATGAAGAGACTTTAGTGAAGTGGAAATGGAGTTAAGGACTGGGCTAAAAAGTAGAATACGATGGATGTGTTTTAGGCCTGGACTTAGAAAGGGCTGAGGTGGGGAGTTATTATGTTCTGTCGTTTGTCATCGTTGACTGACCAAGTGATAATTTACCCGTCGTCGTTGATCGTAGCCTTTGACCGGTCCTTTTCCTGGTTGGCTGTTGAGTTTTCACCTCACCGAATCTTTTACCGAACCTTACTTATTTTGCCGGCCAGTTGTGCATTTCAAATTTAGCTCTGCCTTTGGTGGTTGACTGGCAGCCACTGGATCGGCCTGATTGTTTGGAACTTCGTTACCGGGAGAACTGTCTTTGTCTCCGTTTGTGGGTCGGCCATTTTCATCTACGGTGGGGATTGCCAGTGCGAGGCATATGTAGTTCGACACGAGGAACAATGGCCATCGTGAGGGACTGGGTCTGGGAGAGCCACGTTGCGATGGTGTTAAGGTATCAGATCTAGAAATTTAAATGACGATGACATAAAATAAAAATGAAAGCATGAAAAATGGGGGAAAGCCACCGGGTAGCTGGTGATGGCGGCGGCTCCCCCCCCCCCAATTAGGATTTTCTCGCTCGCCAGTAGAAACTGTCACCTTAGTTAGGGTGTAAAGTGGTGTCAATGTCTAAGGTTTATCATACCAATCAATCATTCACCTTAGTTTGAGAGAAGATTGTGAGTTGAAATATTTTATCTGAGAAACCGCCTAGAAGAGTTGGGATCAGCGATAGAAGAGACGTTTGAATCTCATCGGAAGAGCATCAGAAATAACAAAAGTATATAAATTTGATATTGAAACTCATCGGAAAGAGCTCTTTGTTTCTAACCCATCAATTCGATTTAATGAGCCAACACATTCCGATTATGATTCGATAGATATAATAATTATTTCATTGAATTTAATTGGTATATAAAATTACATATAAGGTATATTTAATATTGATCCGATTATAATCCACCAATATCCTTAATTGTCTTAGAATATATTGGAGGAGATTGGCAGAGGTGGTGTGGAAAACAATCGAACAAGCACTAGTACTGGAAACCCAAGCCATTAACGGTGGGTTTTATGGCCACTAGACGACAATTCCGAATTATCGTCTCTGGATGAGCCGTCTATTAAACGGTTGGTTGGGCAATATTTTTTGAACTGCCATTGAAACTTCTAATTTTGAAACTGCTTCATAAATTTATTTTTAAAAACTGAAACGCGGTCAACACCCCCACCGATTTTCACCACCAAAGAAAAGATAAACTCTTTCCACATCTTCAGCAACTCAAAGAGTAGAACTCATTAGTTTCAAATTCAAGGCATTACGCCAGTTCTAGAAAAGTTTGCTCGTTAAACTCTTTGTTCCAAAAGAAGTGTTTTTTAGGTTTTACGCCAGTTGCACTTATTGACTTCTTCAACAAAAATATTTCCAAATTTTCAATAAATGAAACCATTGTGTACCGTTCTCTAAACCCTAAATGAATTCAAAATTAACCTTTCCTTACCATGTCTCGCTCTGGCTTGATTCTCCGTGTCTTGCCTTTGTCTTATGGGAAAGGCTTCCATCAGCGGAGGAATAAGAATAAATTTGAAAATTTGGAAGATAAGAAGAATAAATTTGAAAATTGAATAAATCGAGAGGAAAGAAGGAATTTGGAGGTTTTGCCTTCAATCAGTGGAGGATTCCATCGATTGGGAGAAGTGAAATCGGAAGGGGCCGTGGTTTTGGAGAGAAAATGGGGACAAGAACAACAATCGGCTAAGAAATTGAGATAAGAATGATAACTAAAAGATTTGTGCAAAGAGAATGGGAACTATCGACGACTTGATGAGACCATCGTGTAAAAACGCTTTACACGATGGTTAATGTCATGCAATAACCATTGTTCCACAACGAATTGAAGTCAAATGCCTTAAATCGACTTCACATGTCCAACATTACTTCTGATCATGGAAAGTCGTTAGAATGTGGTTGCCAATCTTAAACACGGAATCACTGTATATAGAGCCTTAATAGGCCTTTCCTACACTAGTGACAAATGAAATGGGAAAAAACAATAAAAGCACAAATCTTAGCTTTCCAACATATGTGGTGCTTGATCTAGAACTAAAAATTACGAAAAGAGATTCTTCTGCCGGCTATCGCGCCACCTTCATTTAAATATATTTACATTTGATATTTAACTAGTTATGCGGAAAAAATAATACGAAGCTGTGGATTTTCCTCTTTCAATAGACCCAATGAAAAAAATTGGGTTATAAACTATGAGAAAGTCTTAAGAATGGCGGCATTTCCTTAAGTTTATGGACAATCCACGATGTTGTTATTTTTTATAAAATTTAAATATTAAAACAAGTAATACTATGTATTTGAATGTGAAAATATAAAAATATATAGGGATAAATACATTTCTAACCCTAACTTTAGATTGAAAGTGCCAATATAACCTTGAAATCTCAGAAAGTAGTAATTTAACCCTAACTTACTACTGTATGTGACAATCTAACCTTAACTTTAGAAAAATTTGTGCCTATATAGCCAAAATCACAAATTTTGGCATTGAAAAAATGCGTTCTGGCATCAACTGAAATATTTTCCCATTTTACCCCTTCTTAAAAAAGCATGAGCGAAGTGCATATATAACCCAACATAATTCACGAAACTGCACATATAACCCTGTGCTAATTGAAAGTGAAAATATAACCCTAGATAGTTAGTTTAGGTGAAAATATAACCTTTTCCAGCAGTTTGAGGTCGGAATTAGATGAAAAGTTAATTACCCCTATAATTTTTTAAATAAAAATGAAAATAGTGAAGTTATTATTATACCCCCTACCTCCTCTCCTTTTGCGTTTCTGCGTTTCTCTCATTCTTCTTTTGCGTTTACTTTTTCCACTGAAAGAGAAAATTAAATTTCTCTTCTTCCACTCCGGCTTTGGCTCCCTAAAGGCGGCGCGACTTGAAGCTAGCCGTGACAGCGTAGGTGTGGCGGATGCGAGTTCCCGGTGGATAGCGACGTGAAGAAGATTAGTGAGCGGAGAGAGGGGGTGGTGGAGGTGGCGCAGGGCTAGGGTTTCGATGGGGGCTGGGATGGGGAAGTACTGGGATTTACGGCGCCGGTGGAGTTGAGAATTTGGGGTGGTGGTAGAGTGGTTGATTTAGGTTATGGCAGGATGAACGAAGTGGCGATGGTGGAGTTCTTGGTGGTTGTATCCTTTGAATTCAAATTGACACCAGCTCGGGCGGAGGAGATTTAGAGTGGCGGGGCTAGGCGGAGAAGGGGTTAGGCCGCTCGTCGAATTAGATGAATTAAGCTCACGTGGGTCTGGTGTCTCGACGGTCTGGTGAAGTTCGATAGCGGACGATGTCTTGCCGGTGATGCCGTTAGCTCATGTTGGTGCTGCTTCTCGGGCTGCTGAGCTCACCGGAGGAGGGAGAACGCTATCGTCCTCAGAGTCACTGCTTTCATCATCGTCATCTGGGATGGCAAAATCCAGGTCGAAGAAGGGCCCGCTTTCCAGAGTCGTCAGAGGAGGAGGTAGAGGACGGAGTGGCGGGGGTGAGTACGGTGGTGGCGGTGGAAGAGGAAAGGGAAAATTGTCCATTCAGATTCAACATTTGCCCCAAGGACTTTTTTGTCATTTTAGATAAGGTCAACTACCGGAAACTCAAGTAAACACCAAAAATGTCACCAGAAGGTTATATATGCACTTTCGTTAAGTAGTTATGGTTATATTTGCACTAAAAATTGTCTCTCCTCCATCCCTTTCGACGACTCACCATCGCCCTGCAGTACCTATCGTCGTCCCCAAACATCTCCGTCATTGTCACCGTTGCCATCGCCATCCACCGCTCCTCCCCCACTTCCGATTAGACACCACTTGCCCTCGCCCTCATTCTCCGGTTAAACACCATCTTTGCACTCGCCTCGCCCACCACCGCTCTTCCCCCGCCCACCCCGCCCCGCCCCATTTACCCAATGCCTCTCAACCGAGCGGCAGAAAATTGAGACCTTCGCTCCAGGCTTTCCAAGCGTGCTCAGCCAATCGAGACACTGACTTTAGCTATGCCCAATCCAGTCATCCTGCCACCCCACAGGAAACCCTATATTTCTCCGACGAAGTTTCGAAGAAAGAAGAAAGAAATTTAAACTGAGTCTCTTGTGGAGGGAAACAAGTGAGGAAGAAAGAATGAAATTGACGAACAAAGTATTTTCTTGATTTTTCTTTTTTTGGACAAGGGCAAAATGGTATGTTAAACAAAATCTGGCCACAAAATGATTGACTAAAAATGCAGCAAAGTCAAGATTATATTGGCACTTTCTGAGATTGAAGGGTTATATTGACACTTTCAACCTAAAGTCATTGTCATTTTAGCACTTTGCTCAAATATACTATAATATAAAAAAAATATTTTTGAAATTTTGAAATTTAATTTGTAATTAACAAATGCAATGTATAAGTTAAAAAAAATAAGTGACGTGTCCATAAGGTTATGGACAGGCCTCCTGTTAGGAGGCCGACTCATAAACTATACCATTTATTTCTTGTGACAATTCTATTTAGACCTTGTTCTCCAAATATACTTCTGTCGAAATTAACTGAATTGAACTAAAAATAAGTGAATTAAAAAGTTGTAACAATACGATTAAAAACTAAACTAAATTCAATCAAAACACTTTTTTCCCGAACTAACCTAAACCGAAATGCAATAATTTCATTAGAACAAGACTTAACCCTACTATTACGGTCTAGTTTCGCCACTGACCAGATATCTTACCAAAACGTGGCACAAACTTATGCATATAAAATCCACGAGTCTATCAACAAATTGCCAAAAAAGTAACCGCTCTTATCTCTCTCCCGTTGCTGTCACTTCCATAAAAACTCCTGTGTCAAATGAATTCACCAATACAAGATAATAACCCCATCTTCTTCTCTTCTGATAACAAAAACACCAAAAAAACACCATAAATATTGGCGATGGGTTATAACGAGAGGCCTGAAATTGCCAGCTCTAAATTCTCCCTACCCAAATACGTACAAAATTGACACAGCAAAACCGTTTCCTTGCCTTATCTCCCTATCCTTGTTCTGAAAACTAGGGAGCCCATTTTTGTGTGACCAAACTTCTCACACACTCCCCACTTTTTACTGCGTGTGTTTCTCACATGCATTTTTCATCATCATGTGAATAAAGATTTGGTTGGTTTGATTTGTTGTGTTTGTTTGTGGTGTGGGATTGTGTTTTTGGTTCCAAAAACTCATAAAGTGTGCCCGAGAAACAGTTTTTGAAGGCTAGAAAATGGCTCCAAAAGGTGGGAAAACCAAACCCCATAAAGCTAAAGGAGAGAAGAAGAAGAAAGAAGAGAAAGGTACTCTCAATTAAGTCTGCACATAGTCTTTTTCGCTGTCTTCGATAAACACGTTTGACTGGCCATATTTGTAGAAACTATATGCTACACGAATTTAACAGTACCATATACAATAATATAGATACCATGCTTAAAATTTGACAACTTTTAACTGAAAAGGTATAGTTTTAAATGAGATAGAGAGTATTTTTAACATCTGTCATTTCATTTCGCTTGACAATATCTCTTCCATGTCATCAAATACACAACGTCCTACTAATGCTCTTATATTTGGGAAAAGTTTTTAAAGAATCGACATTGTTTATGGTTAAGACTAGGATGATATCTGGTCGTTTTCAAACTCCTTGATTAATGAAAATATTCTTGGCAGATGCTTTTGTAGTTGTTCATCGATTATATACAATTTCACTCAAAAGAATGCATGTGAACCGATAAGTATTTGTCAATCCCCGGTCAGTATCATTTATAGTTAAGAATAGGATGGTATCTTATCATTTTCGAGCTCACAAATTCCGTTCTCAGTTAATGTAAATGTCCTTAGTAAATGCTTTCGCAGTTGTTCGTCAACTAAGTATACTCGGAAGAATGCCTGTATACTAATGAGTGTTTGTGGTTGCAGTGTTGCCGACGGTGATAGAAATCACGATTGATACGCCGGAAGATTCACAAGTGACCCTTAAGGTACGAGTCCATATAGAAAAAATTGAAAAATAATAGTATTAAAAATGAATGTAGGTTTTAAAAATATAATAAAGAATAATGTATATTTGAGTGCAGGCTATTTCAACAGACAGGATTTTAGATATCAGAAAACTCTTGGCGGTTCATGTCGAGACTTGCCATTTTACCAATTACTCAATATCACACGAGGTTAGTATTTTACTACTCCCTCCGTTCAGCTATGTTTGACATACTTTTTAGTTAATTTTTTCAAGTCACGTTTGACCACTAATAACTTTTGCTACATATGTTAATATCATGTAAAATTTTAATATTTGGAAAGTACATGCTATGAAGAATCCAACGATACCTCACATGATAATATTACTACTTATATATTACATGAAAGTTACGGTCAAACATGGCTTGAGAAAATTGACTAAGAAGTGTGACAAACATAACTGAACGGAGGTAGTAATTAAAATTTATAGTTAAATATAGTGTGAGAAAATTCACCAAAAAATGGATAAAAAATTGTGGAACCGAGGGAGTACTCTTTAGCCTAGCTTGGGTGTCGGAACTTCTCCACGGGGATTCTTTCGCAGGCACTCCAGTGAGTGGAGCATATCTGGCCCGTGTCAAAGTTCGTCTTCACCCTATTGGAATCTCTGCATTAGTAATAATAGCCTTTTGATGCATGGGGGATTGGGATTCTTTATCGATGTTCATTATCACACATATTTAAACTTCAAATGTGAGTTCTTGGTTACTCATGTAGGTGATGGCAACACACTCCACATTACTTGTATGAGAAAAGTGCTTTTATAATTGAGATACTTGACATAAGTGTCAATATAATTCTCAAATAGTTTTAAGTGCAAAAATGACTCTATCTAATTGATGTAAGTTATCACCCTTAGACCCCATTTTCGCCGGATCACCGCCGGACCAGCGGTGGCCCGACTGAAATCCGGCAAAAATCTAGCGACATGTGGCGGTCCGGCGAAAATGGGGTATGTGGGTTATATTGACACTTACATCAACTAGCTAGAGTTATTTTTGCACTTCAAATTATCTGAGGGTTATATTGACACTTATGTCAAGTAGGTATGGTTATAATGATATATATCCCTTTTTATGGAGACAGGTGTAATAGTAGTAAGAATGAGAAATACTTGAATGATATCGTCTCATCATAAATTATGATTAAAAAAATAAAAATAAGTAAAGTTTTAAAAATATTTTAAAAATCTCATATTATCTCTCATTTTAATTAATTTTATTTAAAATTTTCCTCTCACTATAAAATTGGATGAGATTATCTCACATATACATTTATAACTAGTAATATATCTTGCATAGTTGAATGGTTAGTTAGATTCATCCCAATACACATCTTTAAAATTTAACCTTTTAAAGTGTTTAAACATATCCATTTAGAAATGACAACGATTAAACTCATTCATCATTCATTTAAGAAACTTGCAAACAACTTATTTTTGACAATTATACCAGGATGGAAAGAGCAAAGTTATTGTCGGATATTAAAAACAAAAATACATATAAGAAATGATCTTGGTCGGTGAATTGGGTCTGGTTTAGTGGTAAAAACCACACTCTTTATAACTGAAAGATTTAGAGTTCAAAACACACCCCAATCAAGAATTGTGAATATTAGAGTAATTTTTTATGGGAATTACCCAGCGTCATGGGACCATGTTGATGATCTCCGCCGTGGCTTTCAACTTGCAGGTCATCGATGATGGTGAGATTGTGGTGATTCCGGGCGGCAGTTCGTTAGTGGTGCAGTGTTTGAGTGTTCTCAGGAGGCGTCACTAACTATTCAAATGGATGGAGTTTCAGGCTCCACTGAATTTCAATAGATTCAATTGTGGTGTCTCCTAATTAGGTAATCCTTGGTTAATTGTATGTAAAAATTTTTTTGAAAAAATATTGACATAAAAAATCACTATAAGATGAAATATATTTGGTTGACAAATCATAAAAGCAAAAAACCACTTCTTAAAAATGTCTACATTCCACAAAAAAATATGAAGTTAAACCTTCCAATGGTTTATCAAACACAATTTCATATCATAAAGTTTACATTATAGTTTTAAATTAATTAATTTACTTTCTAAAAACATAATCACATACTCAACATTACAATAATTAAAGCTGTAGATTCATATTCTTCCCACCGGATTAAGCTGAATTGAATTAATCAAACTCCTAAAACATGAAATAAATGAATTAATATAATTATTCATATTCCGTTAAACAATAATTAAAGTCACAATCACATTCTTTTCGCCTGTTTTGAACGGAGTAGATTAATTCTCCAAACATGAAAATAATAATTAAAAAGTACTTAACCAAATAAACATGGGTTCACCACCACTCACCCCCCACTCAGCAGTTGAGCACCTCCACCCCAACCCCTCATCCAATCACAGGCCTCCACGTCATCAAATTCTGGTGGATCACACCACCGCCCTACCCCTATTTCCTTCCCCGCGAAGCTATTACCAAAAAAGTATTGACTTCATTTATTTATTGACTTTCCTATTTTTAAAATGGACCGTTTATTTTTAAGGCAAAGTTTTGGGAAATACCGTCTTATCATAATCTTACGGGAAAATGAGATTTAATTATAATAATAAAAGGTAAAACGTCTTAGTTGTAATATTAAAATTTTATTATGTAACATGTAGTAGTTATAAAATTTATAACCCGATTCATACAACCCAACAATTTTATCTTTATTTCTTCTAATTTACACTTTAAACCTTGATCTTTCCATGACTTATGAAAAGACCGTCTTTCAAGAGACGGACTCATTATTTAATTATAAAACAGAAGAAATATACTCCTTTCATTTTTACTTTCTATTTATTTTTGTGTCAAAGCGAACAGTATTTTAAAGTTCAAAATCATCTTTTTTATATGTTTTTGCGTGAATAGCATTATTCACGCTAAGAAATGAATCTTTAGAATATGTGGTGTACGGGCTTGTTTGAAACCAAAGTTAATAAAGCTATGTGCAAAGCTTATGATTGAGTGTGATTGATAGATTGTAGATGTAATTTTGTAAAGGCGAAGATATATATGTTTTGATGAGTTAAAGAAATGAAAAATTATTTCGTTCCAATTTTTTTTGTTATGAATAGCGCCAAAGAGAAGTAAATAATGGTAAATTTTAGAGTTTAATGAAGTAAATTGAGATTAAATACTCGCTCTGCCTCATTTCAAACTGTAATTTAACTATTCATTTAGTCAAACTTTCTTAACTTTGATCATAAAATTAAATTGGTGTACAAGTATAAATGTTATTGAGTGATACCTTGTTAGATTCGTTATAACATGTATTTTCAAAATATCAACTTTTCATAAGTTTTAATTGTTTCATAATAAAAAATATAGAGAATCAAATATTTTTTGAGTCAACTGATGAAAGTCAAAGTGTGTAATTTGAAATGAGACAGAGGAAGTAACTATATAAAAAAGTTTTATAAATGGAATATCATTTGTAAGACGGACTAAAATGAAAAGTAAGTGACAGGTAATCTCAATTTTAATCTGAGGAAATTTAGGGGGAAGGGTTGCAAAAATGGAGCGACATATAATAAAAAATGTGGTTGAGATGAACGATGGTGGAAATGAAACGGTCATCGTCGTAAACAGACATAAAGGCGTTTGAGAAATGAAAATTTGGAACACACGACAACAAATTAATACCTACGTGGACACAAAGAAGCTTTCGAGTCTCTTTCACTGTCCAAGTTTGTACTGTTTAAAACAGGAGAGCCAATAATTGATACGATTCACTTGTTTGTGAGGGACCAAGATTTAGTGGGAAATGTGATCTAGGGGCTTTGTGACAAGATTCCAATTAGCAAAAGGCTTTTGCCCATAAATGATTAGTATATCTTTCCTGCTGCTTCTTTTTTGTTACGAGGATAAAGATGAGATGACGATGAAATTGAGGAAAATAAAAGAAAATAGACGGGGGGAAACATACACAATAAGCCACTGAAATGAGATTCACATCCCATCCCAGCTTCCACGACTCGATGTTTCTCTCCACCGCCGCACCGTAAACTGCCGAGATTATGCTGCTGAAGCAGCACTGCATTGTTGTCACTCTGAGTTTTGCGGGATATTCTCTCAGAATCGGAGCCTGCAGAGAGCGAAAATCTTATTAAAATGGAACGGAGAGAGTTATTTTATGCTGATTTTGACCGACCTGCATGATGAGCCAGGATGACCAGGCAAGGCTTGCTCCAAGCAGGAAAATTGAGCCCTTAATCCATTCTTCTCTAGTGTAAGATCTGCCCGGATGGCTTGAAATTTCATGCCCCCTCTCCGCATATAAAGCAGGGCCTTTGTAGAAGGTCATCACCATGGCGCCCGAAAGACCGATAACCGACCCGACAACTTTCGCAATACCATTCCATTGTCTTATGTTTAAGGTTTCAATCCTGATCACCAGCACATGAATTCATTTTGTAAAAAAACACTTGGTAGTTAATTTTATAGGTAAATTGTCGGAATCAATTTACCTTAGCGAGACGGCCATTATAAAAACGATGACTGGAATAGTGTTAGCCATGGCCGTCGCAAATGTAGCTGAAATGTACTTCATTGAGTAGAGGTAAAGATTTAAAGTTGCCGTGACCCTACACCAAAATGACAAGGATTAA
>JAULKK010000001.1:14588816-14604079 GCA_032355705.1 Rubia peregrina | reverse complement strand
ATAACGTACACGAGTGGCGCAGCTGTATCAATCAACGGCTACACAATGCCACCGAGTGAAATCATTCCCTCGGAAAAAGATCTGCGAGAAGAAGACTCTTCAAATGGTGTCCAAGTCACTGAAAATTTACTCCCTCTACAGTCATCAGAACCTGACTCGGGTGAAATTGTTGAAGAAAATGCTGAAGTAATCGAAGAAACTGAATCAAATGGGAGCGCTGAGGAATCTGCGAAGAACACGCCAGTTGGAGAGTACCAATCTGAAGCTGGTGAAGAATGCCTTAGCCATGAACCTGAAGCTGTTGAAGAGCCCTTGGATACAGAAACCGAAGTTCCTGAGACTGCAGATCAGAAGGAAATCTGCACTTCTACTGGTGATGTGGAGGAAAAGAAAGTCAAATGCTGGGGAGATTATAGTGATGGTGAAACTGATAACGTCGAGGTCAGAAGTTGAAAAGCATTTGGTAATAATGCGCGCAATGTAGACCAAAACGTGCCTTGTTAAGCAGCTAACGAAACTTATGCACATTCGCGAAACTCGTGACCCTTTGAAACGATTGGTTGATCTGCTGAGGTACCGTATACAGGATCCCGAGCTGTGATCATAGGCAGCCGTTCGCACGGAAGAAAACTGCAGTTTGTGTCCTGAAAAGCTGGTTAGTTGTTTTTGAGGTCACCCAGTTCATTGTTGAGGAAGTTAAGTTCCATGATATCTTATTTTTCTCGTCTCAATTTTGGCGGTTTGAACCAACAGTTATAGTAAGAGCATGTGCTTGTAATAATAGTTGTACATCAAAGGATTCTGCAGATTGTCTGTGGAATTCTAGTTGATTTGGACTCACAAATACATATTCTGACTCAGATGGCTAAATGCACACCTGATATCATAGAATTGAGAGAATTCAAGAAAACTCGACATTCGTGATTTACTCTCCACCATCTTGTACCGCTAACATTCGTGATCTCGCCTTTCAGTGTCGAGAATTCAAGAAAACTCGACATTTGTGATTTACTCTCCACTATCTTATACTGCTAACATTCGTGATTTCACCTTTCAGTGTCGAGAATTCAAGAAAACTCCGAGTACATTACAAACCCTAGCAAATTGGCATCCCTCTACGCCAATCCATGATCACCAAAGTAGCCTTACAATGAGCAAGGGCAGCAGCAACAACAAAGACATGGAAGATCTGATGGCTGTGTCCTACAATGTCAAACAACCCCGGTCTCCATCTTTCTGGGAACCTGCTAACATAGAACCCTGCCCCAGAAGCATAAAGGAGACCCATAAGGACCTCATACCCTAGAGCCACTCTGATCTGGGGGTACCTACCCCAGAACAGGACCAGTGCATGCGCCGCCGGTATCACCCCAGAGAACCCCATGGCCACGAACAGCCCGGCCCTGAAGGACCTGTACCTGCTTTAAGAACATAGATGAAATATTTTCATGGTAGGAAATGTTATAGATAATAATTTCCTACAAAATTAGTTTTCTCGTATGAAAATATTTTTTTATAGATTGTAGTTTGTATTTTCCGACTGACTTCTATGAATGTGTTTAGCAGAGCTTATAAGTGATTTACTAGGGGTGTGCTTGTGGAATTGTGCTTTAGTAAAACTGTCTAGTTGTAGATTATTCTAAAGTTGGGGGAGTCCAGTTTTTGTTTTCCCTCCAAAAATGACTTGTGTTTTTTAAATAGGCATAACCTAACACCAAAAACTGCTTAACTTATAAGTAAAACACTTATAAACCCTGTTAAACACACTTATAAATAAGGAGCTTTTGATGTTTTGTAGACTGTTAAAAAACTGATTATTTTATAAACGAAGACATTTTTGGAGTAAAAGCAGAAGCTGACCTCCCTCAAGTATTAAAATAAGTCAGTTTCGCTATTAAGCACAATTTCGCCAAACATACTCATATTATAATTTTCGTGATTGATGAGATGTGTCAGATATCGTGTCATTTTGAAGACGTGTCATTCATATCATGTTAAATAAACTTTTTATATTTTATCAACCTGCCTGAGGACAGCTCTGGGGAGAGGAGCGTGACGACAACTCCCATCCCCGCAGAAATAATTCCGGTCAGGTAGAAGAGGCGCGAGTATGGGTGGCACGCGAAGGTGTAGAATATCGGGGAGATGAAGGAAGCGATGATCATCACGGTGATCCCCACGTAGTCGAGCCGCCAGAAGAAGTGGTGGAAGCGCTTCGAGTGGCAGGCGAAGAGGTGGGAGGCTGAGCTGAGGATGAGGCAGCACATTGCTCCTCCTAAGAAGATGAACCATGGCCAGTTTGGGATCACGTCTGGTGTTGCATGCATGTGTGAGATTGATGGAATATGGACGTAGCTCAAATTATAACCCTGCAATAAGGTATGAGATATGTTACTTGTTTGGCGGGACTTATAATCTGCTTAGCTTGTAAGTATCATGTAAGGGGTTGGAAGAGATTTTTTCTATTTTTCTCTAAAAAAATTCTATATCAGAGGAGACTGGTAGAAGTTATTTTTTAAAAATTACTCTCAGTAATTTCCCAGTAAATTTCTTTCCGACGGGGATTGAGTCCCCTTCAACCCCCTAGTGACTCCGCCACTAAAACTAAGTATACTTTTAAGTGTTTGACAATATGCTAAATAACAATTTATTTTGAAGGGGTTAAGAAGTTGGTACACCTGTTTTCAAAATAAGTCTGTTTTATTTATAAACACAACGCTTCCAAACTAATTCTGATTAAGTAGGATCATCCAACTAGTCCTTACACACGATGAATTACCAAATAAGTTTAAAATCTAGGGTTTTAGGGTTTGAATCCTACTAGTGAGAAGTGAAAGGGGTTTAAAAAGGAAGTGGTAAATATACATTAAAAGACCATATTTTTACATTTCGTAAAACGGAGGTATCTGGATTCGGATCATAATCTCCGTCAACCAAGCAACTTTGCTTGTTGCTAATGGTTGATTCGGTAAAGGGGTTTCTGAAGTGAAATACCCAACGTGGCATTTAAGAGTAACCATATATGCAATGGATGCTTACAAGTTGTAAACATTTGCTACATAAATAAAGAAAGTGTAAGGCGCTGGCCATTTAAGTAAATTGAAGCTGAGTTGAGTTAAATTTATTGGAGTTGAGAAGAGATGAGTTGAGTTGATTGGAGCTGAGATGAATTGAGAAGAGTTGAGAAGAGCTGAATTAAACTTAACTGAGTCAAACTGAACTGAAATGAATCAAATTAACTAAATCAAACTAAACTAAAATGAAAAACTGAACCGTACCAAATCAAACTAAACTGAACTGAATCAAATTGAACTAAATAGAACGAAAATGAACCAAACTGCATCAAAATGAACCCAACTGAATATAAGCTGAAGTGAAATGAATCACACTAAACTAAACTGAAGTGGACTTAGTTCAACAGAATGAGACTGAATTAAAATGAACCAAACTTAATCAAATTGAACTGAATCAAACTTAACTTAACTGAATCAAACTAAACTGAACTGAATTGATTAAAACGGTACTGAACAAAAAATAGTTAAAAGAAGGTAACGGTTAAATTATATTACATATTAATAATTAATAACTATTAATTAATAATAAATTATGATATAAATAATAGTGCATGTGAATTTTTATCGACCTATAATATGCTTCCATAATTTAGAACACTAATTAATAATTTAGATAGAATTTATCAATATATTAATAGTAAATATGTTAAATACAATCATTTTAGTTATAATTATATTAATATATTAATTAAATTAATCATAAAACATGATATAAACAATAGCATGTGAAATAAATATTTTATTTAAAAATTTAATACTTAATATAAATTTCATGATGCAAATATAAATGTTCATTTGAGCTATATATTTAATGCTAATTATATGTGTTGAACCGATTTAAACTATATATTAAGTAGGGGTGTTCATGGGTCAGGGCAGGACGGGTCAGTTGTCCCGGTCCAAATTGACCCAAAATTTTGGGACAAATGGGTCGGGTCGGGTCAAAATTCCCATAATTTGGGATCGGATCGGGTCGGACTGGGTCATGGGTAGACCCAAATTGATCAAAATCATATTAAAAATAGTAAAATTTATTTAAATAAAATTTATTATTTAATATCAAATAATATTTAAATATTAAATAAAATTATGATTTATTTTTATATAATTTAAAATAAGATTATTATATTTAATTGTATATTATTCACTTAATAAAGAAAAATACGATTTTTTTCATTTTAATTAGTTAGAATACTTTTAATATTTCATTTAAAATATAATTTTACTAAAATTTATTTATAAAATTATAAATATATATTTCATATATTAATAAGTATATTATTTACAGTTAATAGTAGCTTTTCAAAATAATTTTTAGTTTTATAAAAAAATTAAGAATGTTAAACTTGTTTATGAATTAAATTAATAGTGGGTATGTTGTATTAAACTATTTTTAGTGATTTTTTTCAAGAAAATGGGGCAAAATTACAAATGGATCAAAACGGATCGATTTGGGTCAAAATCTTACCCGGCCCATTTTGACCCAAATGAGACACTGACCCGACCCGATCCATATGGGACGGGTCAAAACGGGTCAGGTCTCGTCGGATCGGGCAATTTGAACACCCATAACATTGAGTAATAGCCCTGAAATTAAGTCATCTTGAGGAAATTTACTATCAATGAACCAAAGTGAAATTTGGTACTGTATACTTCCATAATTTAAAACAATGATTAATAATTTAGATAGAATTTATCTGAAAGTGATAATTATCTGCTTTTTCTCAATATTTACCTTGTAGTTTTTACGGTATTCAATCTTAGTGAAATTTATAATTAATATTTTAACACCCAAGTGAAAATTAATTAAATAATTTTAAATTAGATTTTTAAATTCTATGGTATTTAACAATTTATTAATAATTAATAATATATTATGTTAATTGTATGTTAAATTAAACATCTATGATATTGTGTATACTTTTCAGAATCACAATAATTATAATAATTCATACATTCAATATGTACAACATTTACTATAAGTTTCATATTCAAAATAGATGAAAGAACTTTCTAAATTTAAAAAGATTTGAATGGAGTCGAAAGTAGACGATCTTAAATTATGAGAAGAGTTGAGAGAAGAGTTGAGTTGAGAAGAACTGAGTTGAGTTGAGTTGATTGGAACTGAGATGAATTGAGATGAGCTGAAAAGAGTTGAGAATAGTTGAGAAGAGCTGGAAAAAAGTTGAGCTGGATTTATTGGAGGTGAAATAAGTTGAATTGGACAGGGTGTAAGAATTCTTAGACATTGAAACGAGTGGAGAAGGTCGTATTCAAAGAGTAAAAAAGTAAATTGGATTTATGAAAATAATTTAGGATTAACCAAAAAGGGAAAAGAGACAAAATAAAAAAGACTAGTAAAAATTGAAAGAGTTATTATAAAAGAACCGGAGGGGGTAAGAAAAAACAACTATTGGGGGGAAGAATAAAAAGGAAAAAACTTACTTTTCTTTAACTCGTTGTTTTGGTTAATTAGATATTTAAAATTTTAAAGAAATTTTGTAGATAACCAAATATTTGATGGGTGATTGTATCCATTTTCAAGTATTCAAAATGGTGAATTAGCATTTGAGATCATCTGAGTTCATAAAAAATAGTTATAGAGGTGATCTTGAAAATATGATCTAACAAGAAGTTATGAATGATATGATGAGTGGGGGCAAGTTGAATAGGCTATATGATAAGCCTTAAGCCTGCAACCTGATTTGAAAAAGTTGGAGGCTGAATTAGGGTAAAATATCAAATTGCTTAATCGGTGCTAAATTCTTGTGTAGGGTCACTCTCATTTTTTGCGAAGCGTTATAAATTGGTTAATCACTCATCATATATGGAATTCCCTTTTAAGCATGTTTGACATGTAAGAAATGTGTTTAATACTCAAGTCAGTCAAGAGGTATGTTAAATATTACACACCTTGATATTGCAGATACATGTGAGCGTATTTTTCTAAAATTTATTCTTCATTTCATCCCTAGCACATTCTATTCTTCTTTATTGATTTTAGTTCTTCAAACATCTCCATGCAGTCGCATCCAAGTTGAAATTTCTTTACCACCCAAGATTTTAGACATAATAGACTCGTCCAACTAAGAATACCCTCCACCCTCCTACTTATATACTTGAGCATTTCATTTTTGATTTTTTGGATAGTTTGATTGTAAAAGTGAAAAATGACCACTATGATATATGAATCTTGAAATTTGAGACCTTGAAATAATTGATTTATTCCTTCATGTTTTGAGGGTTATTTGGTGAGGAGCGTGATTAGAAGTAATGATTGTAGAATCTCCAAGTGTTCATATAAATTTTGAGACCTCTGAACTTGAGAGCACCGTATCTAGTCAAATATGTCCACCATGTCCAGTGGGGTGAGTTTTATTTGATAAGTCATACGTTCAGTTTCACCCGACTCTTCCTTTCCTCTTGTTTGTGAGATCAATTATTGAATATTATGGCGTTGTGTTGGATAAGATTTCCTATAAGGAAATAACGACAACATTAGTTTTCAATTATATTTGTAAACTTTATAATGGAGAATTCTCAATCCCTCTCTTTCGTACCCTTTACCAGTTTTATAAGATTATATTTTGGGACACTTTTTACCCTCAAATAGAAAAGGGTAACCTAGTGAATGGCAAAGCCAATAATCCTAGCAATCACAAAAAGAGTTTATTCTTTTTCTAGTTGGGAGTGGACGAAGCAATCTCCAAGGGGAATTGCACCACTCAGTAGAATAGGTTAGCTGACATCTTGGAATTAGATGAGGACGAGCTAAATATATATAGAAAAAAATCAATAAGTTTTGAAAAATAGATAGCAAAAAAAAAGGTGCTTCGCCTTCTCTTATGTTTATTTATAGAGCCTTTTTTTGTTTCTTTTACTTCTTCCTTTGCTTCTCTTTCTCTTTATATGTATAATTAGTTCTAGTTTTCCCTGTGGCAGATCTTGTTTCTAACAATGAAAACTCTTATGCCAAGGGATTCACGGGGTGTGTCTCTACTATAATAGGCAAACAAGACTTTAAATAAATAGAAGTCAACGGAAACACCCAAGCCTCCAATTTAGGGAAAAAATAAAACATGCTTGAGTGTTGTAATAAATGCAACATTAGAAGGCGACCTCAAAGTATATCAAGGTTTAATATTGAAATCAAGTGGGGAATTTCCCTTACAGAAATCTAATCACTAGAATCCTCAAGACCGCTAGTATACTAGGGGTTACAAGTTAAGAGGTTATTTGGAAACATTATCATAAACGATACCTCTTGAACAATAAATTTATTCACAATGATGAAAGATGGGCTCACGTGCCTAATGTGGACACAGGAAAGTGGGTTTGACCAAATATAGGTATTTACTAATGTTAATTGTAGTTATGAATTTTGTGGTCATGATTTTCTTTACATTCCTAATGATTTGTATTCTGAGTATGATTTTTCATTAATAGGAGAAGACATCCTATTTTTCTTTAGAGGGTTGTTTATTTAAATATCCTTACAAAGATCATGATTCGTACAAGGTAAGCCACTTCAAATAAACAATAAGATAAAGGAAAAAACCTAACTTGGGCATCAGAGCTTGCTCCCGGGGAACACCCCTGAGACCTCTCTTGCAGGTGCTCGTGGAGGCTGGGTTTGCAGTGGGGATCCCATGAACTATGACGATCTAGAAGGACCCCCCATCTCAGCGACATCATTTGTGGAGACATGTTTTTCTTTACAATCTTCATAGTCCCTAAAAAAGGTTGGAACCCAAGGCAGAGTAAGCGATATCCTACAAGAAAATAGGCAAGGCCTAGCCCACTAGAAGGAGCAGATAAACAACGGGGTCGCACAAAATCCAAGAAAATAAGAAATCTCGACAACAACGCAATCGCACGCATGTACCATCCCCGCCGACAAAGAACCATCTCGCTCAATTAAGGTACCTCCAATAAAGGTACACTCTCACACAACAATCACCTCGCATGCGCAAAAACTAACACATAACTCAAAGAGTTATGGTATACCCACCCCTTATTTTAGAAAACGTAGTTATAATAATTACTTAGTCGTGGACTAAGCACACTAAAACATAAACATTATGCATCGATGAAGAAATATCCGACAGAATCAAGCCCATTTCAACCACTAAAGGAAAGTGCAAACTACAATTATAACAAATGTGTGCTAGCAACGTTAGCAATGCGAAATACATTACGGTATGAAAGCTTACTCGAAAAGCCAATAGAAACATTTTTTCCTTCATCCATTTTGAGTCCATACAAAAACTAAGGATTACAACAAAAATTGCCTCTTTAGCTAATAAAACTTTCCAAAGAAGCATTACTTCACGTAAAATGCAGAACCGCCGATCCTGCAATATAGAAAAACCTAAGCATACATTAGGTGATTGAATCCATATAACTTGTATTGAAAGAAATACACTTACAACAAGCATAAGTTTTTCTAGGAAATCTCACAAGAAACATAACCCAAGCATGGACCTCCAATAACCAAGATAAGCCAGCCAACACACCCATGTGAGTTGGATTATCACATAACCACTAAGATCCAAAACCCATGTCCAGAGTATCCTCAGTATCACAAATCACGAACCCCGTAGGAAACTAACAACTTACACACATTCACAACAACTTCACCAGTAACACAAAATACACACAACACAATCATATAAATACTCTCACAAACACTCAAGTATAGTCAACTACAAGTGAGGTTATACCCCGACAACATTGTCTTTTATAGTAAAATACCAACATAGGAAAATTAAACCACCTTTTTGAGAATATCTAAAAAGTCGTGTCCCTCCACTTCTCGATAACTAACTGAACACTTGTTCAGGTTTGGGAAATGGAATGCATTACTTTTCTCACATTCCAACACAAATAATCTAAAAATCCCCTACACATATAGTCACTTATCCATTTAACCACTAGCTAGCCAAGCCCAAACCCACATAAATCATACAAACCTAACCCACCCCACCACATGCAATGAGACATGGCTTCACCCCCTACCTCAGAAACGCGATATGCCAACATCTTGACATCTCCCTGCTCGAAGTGACACAAGTGAGAAAACCACCCGTAGATTCACTAAGTACGGGAATTTTCGAAACCAAACAACATAAATGGGATAGGAATCCATGGCTTCGTAAACGACAGGAAAATCACCAGCTTAGTGACACAAGTGGAAGCCCTTTCCGCCCCCTTACTATCACATAGCACACCTAAAAGGAAAACTTCCCAAACCTGGTAATAACCAGGTACAACCCCCCAATCCACCAAATCCATGACCATTACATAACCTACTTCTCCATAAAACCCACCATTAACACCATCACTAAACAACAATATACACACATTTAATACAAAAACACCACTAGCAATAGATTTTTGTGGAGATTTAATTACACAAGAATAATTTTAGTCTCAAAAGCTACCAAGATAATCCAATACCTACCTAGTACTTAGACACCACCTAGAAATAAGTAGGAAATTAAGATACCAAATCCTTCCCTATATTCAATATGTACCTAGTACATAAACACCACTTAACAACAGTTAGGCAATCCAGATACAAATGATCTCTTCCCTCAATCACACCCCCTCGAGGATGTCTTTTAACTTCCATTTCATGTGTAAATATGCTTCATCCCGTGTGTTTCCAGCAACTTACATGCATCACATATGCTTCACGTAATACAACTTACGGTCAACAGATTTTGTAACCCCCACTGCATTCGCCTGGGCTGCAACAATTTGAAGTGCAAGTCCATCACAACTACGTTTTGGTTATAGAAAAATGTTTCATTACACACGAATTCTGGACAGACTATAGAGCCTCTCAAAACATATACTCCTTCTCGTCGTCTACATTACATGTGAAAGCCTGTAGGCATATAGCTGTCCACTAGTAAAACATAATCATCGACAGGTTTTACAAATATATGAGGGTTTGGTTTTATTTACTGGAATGCTAAATCGGAATGACTTGGGGTACAAATATATGAGGGTTTGGTTCTTTGTATATGCGCACCTAACAAAGAACTTTGGGGTACAAATACACTTTACTCTTCTAGTTTTAACCCACTTTCAAAAATATATACTCATTTGTTTCTCTATTATTGACACACTTTCCTTTTTGAGTTGTTTCTTTTATATTGACACATTTTCATTTTTGGCAATATTCCTTCAATTTCATCCACTCATTTTACTTTTTACATTTTACATTCAATTTCATCCACTCATTTTCTTCACCTAAATTCAAGCACATAAACCCATGGAGCCACTTTGTAGAGAAACATGGGAGTAATTTTAAGTGGGAATTTTGTATTTTGGTGAATTAAGAGCATCCACAATGGTATAAAATCTAAGGACCAACTACCCACAATGGAATGATATTTGAGAACCACTTCTTTAGCACCACACCACCATTTCTAATAAAGAATATTTATATTTATAAAATACTGCCATCATCACGTAGTACAACTCCCATATATATGGGTATGTATATATATATATATGTTCATATAGTCTTATATGCATGACCCAGTAGGAAAATATCTCTTTTCTCATGGACGATGTGTACTACCACTGTCTACTTAATAGTAGTATAGGAAACCGTAGGTGTTATAAATTGTATGCATGAGAGGTGCAATGAAAACCTCCTAAATTTTGGCACCGCGATCGGGGAAGAGGTGTATGTTTTCAAGTGTTTAAACATGTTTGTGTGAATCTTTGTTAGTTGATATTTATTTGATTTTATTTTGTGTTTGGAGACGTATTGTTCAAGTTTTTGGTGTATGATTCGTACTTGATCCTATTCCCAGGAACCCCTATACTTCAACCCCGAGTTGGAGTTAAACCTTAAGAGAGCAAGAAAGCATTCCCCCATAAAGTGTGCATTAATCCATTCTACTCTCCACTTTGAGAAACCTATTATCTCTATGGATAATCCAAAAGGAAATATCGATGAAGAGCAATGAACACCTCCTATCTAAGGGAGAAATGTTCCTATGAGGGAATACATGGCTCGACCAAAAACCTGTGCGCATCACCTTTCTGGCGGTTGGTCCTAATAGTCATTTTGAGTTGAAGTCCGGGTTGATTCACTTGCTACCATCTTTCCTTGGTAGGCTAGGAGAGGACCCTAACAAACATCTATCTGATTTCCATATTGTATGTTGTGGCATGATTCCCGGGGGTGTAGATGAAGAGCTATACAAGTTAAAGGAATTCCCTTTTTATTTGAGAGGTACTGCAAGAGATTGGTTGCAGTATCTTCAATTTGGGAGTATTAATTCTTGGATAGAGTTGAAGAGGAAATTTCTTTCCAAGTATTTTCTAGCTTCCAAGTCTGCTACCTTGAAGAAAAAGATTAGAAAAATTATCCTATGGATGAGAGTCCTTATATGATTATTGGGAGAGGTTCAAGAAGCTTCTATCGAGTTGTTCTTACCATTTCTATTCAAAGCGTAATTTGGTTTACAACTTCTACCATGGTCTACTTGATGAGGAGCAAATATTGGTGAGAAGAGCTTGTAGTTGGTCGAATGAAAACAAGAGCGAGGAGGAGGCTTTGAACTTGTATGAGGAATTGGCCGAGGAGTCCAGATCTTTTAACTTAAGGTCTGATCTAAGGAGTCGCAATCTAAAAAATCCCAATGCTAGCTCTAACAATGGTTATCTTAAATACCAAGTAATGTCCCTCACCTCTATGATGAAAACTTTCATGACCAAGTCAGGAAATGTGCCATATGTGATGGCTTGTGAGATATATGCATCAGCACATCCTATGGGTACATGTTGTTGATTGCAAAATGATTATAATGAAGAGGTGAGTTCCATGGATTTCAAGGAGGCCAAGGATATCAAGAAGGACAAGTTATTCACGTGGTCAATGATACCAAAATAGACCTTGTAATCTGGCACAAAGAGATCACTCTAACCTCTGTAATTGGAATGGTCAAGGAGGGAGAAATGCTCAACAATATCGCCATTTTCAATAACAGTTCCAAAGTTACATGATAAACATGGTGATTAAAGTGAAAGTTCGATCATAACAAAGGATGGGGTCATGCAAGCCTTGGGAATATTGAGAATGAATGCCAAAAAAATCCAAGAATAAACGGGTTCGAGCATAAAATCTTGGAGATTTGAATGAGTCAAATGCCATCCTTCTTTAATCGGATGGAATTAAGAGATTCGGGAAAGTTTCTTCTCAACCGGAGCTAAATCCTCACCAAAATGTTAGTGCAATCTCGTTGTCGAGTGGTAGAGAGGTGGAAAAATCCCATGAGGAAGGTGTTGTTGAGAGTAATCCCAAGAGAGTGGAAATTATTGAAAAGGACAAAGAAGAAGGGGTTGAGAAGTTGGCTAAGGAGAATGCGAGCAAGGGGAACAAGATTGATGTGGAAGTAATTTTTCAAGGACCGGAGTCAATTCCCAAGCCTTCATCTTCTCATCACAAGAAAGTAAACATGGCGGAAATTCCTTCCTATGTACCGGAACAACCCTTTCCGGAAGCTTTGAAGGACAAAATGATGAGAGAGGACAAAATGGACATCTACAAAGTCTTTCGTCGTTGTGAGGTAAATATTCTACTTATTAATGCTATAAATCAAATCCTGAGGTATGCTAAATATATTGTGAAATTTGTGTGGTCAGTAGAAAACAAAGAGTGAAAAATAACCTCAAGAAGGGAAAGAATGAACACATCTTTGCTTTGTTTCCTAAATGTAGCGATCCCGGAATGTTTACAATCTCTTGTGTGACATGAGATACTTGATCAAGGTGCTTCTATAAATGTGATTCCATATTCGTTGTATGACATTTTAGATTTAGGCACTTTGCATTAAATTAGGGTGGTTATTAAACTAGCTAATCATTATAGTGCACACCCTAAGAGTATTGTAAAAAGATTTATTTGTAAAGGTTGATTCCTTAATATTCCCAACCCATTTTTACGTCCTTGACATGGAGAATGATAATCATGCCACCTCTATTTTTCTAGGAAGGCCATTTTTGAAAATGTCAAGGACAATAATCGATGTGCATTATGGAACACTCGCTACAGAATTTAATGGGAGAAATGTAGAATTTACACCAATGATTCCATCAAGCATCCTAGTAAATACCACTTTGTCCAAGCTACTGATGTTGTTGAGAATATAGTACAATATGTATTTGAGCTTGATGGTGAGGATCCTCGAAATTCTCCTTAAAGAATGATTTTGATAATACTTGTATTGCATATATTGTGAGTTTTAACTTGAAGGAAAGAAATGAGGATATAAGTTCTCTTGGGGAGATCACATCTAACACTCACACTTTGCCTTGGTGGAATCGAAGGTAGTTAGGTTGAAACCACTACCGAGTGAACTTAAATGTTCATCTCTTAGAGAAGGAGAGAAACTCCCGATGTTCATTTCAAGAAAATTTACCAAGGAGCGAGGGAGGAAGTTGTGGGTGGTCTTGATAGAGCACAAGAAGGCCCTTTCTTGCATGCGCCAAATCTCGTTGGTGATGATGTGAAGCCTGATAATTTTGTTCTGAAAAGAGGAAAATATGCCGATTTTCTTTATCCATTTTGGGAATGAAACCTAATAAAGGAGTAAGTCGTGCCAAGGACATTAAATAAACTCGGTTTTGATCATCCGGATATTTGTTCGCGACATTCCATTGATGTATGTTCGTATTCCTCTATCGTACATTTGTTTCTTGACTATTTATATGCATGGGGGGGGGCAATGCCTGCTTTATGTGCAGGGGAGGGGAATAAGGATGCTCTCATTTGCTCATTTGTGTTTCTTGATTTTATTTCTTTGTAGTAAGGATATTTTTAGAAGCATTTTTATTCAAATAGAGAAAAAAGAATAAAAAGAATTCCGCTAAGTTGAAAACCTGAAAGGGCATCTTAGGTAAAATTGGGGGCCCCGGATAGGTCGAATACATGAAAGGGAAACCTATACAAAAGTGAGAGGTATTATGGTGTGAAAATTGTGAGGTGTGAGCTTTGAAAGAAAAGAGAGGTTAGGATGAAAACCCTAGAGGCCTTTTAGCAAAAACGAGAAAAAATGAGAGAAATTGAAATATGATAAGTTTTCTCTTGTCTTTCCCTATTTATTGATTCCGGATGGAGTAAGCTCGTTTCTTGTATTTCTTTGGATGTTCACACCTCATTGTTATTATGGCCTTATTTTTGTTATCCGGTGATTTAGAACTTCTTAGGTCAAGATGTGAGGGTTGGGAAAGACAATATGTTTTGGGTTAGGGTAGTTATAGGAATAATGTGTTGGTTGTGCTCTAGAGAAAACACCTTAGGACTTTGCTTATTCTTACTCGAGCATGAGTAAGGTTCTAAGTGTGGGGAATTTGATGAGCCATGATTTTGATGTTTTCTTAGTACAATTAACACCTCTTTTTAGCCCGTTTTGAAGGTGGTTAGTTAGATTATTAGGTGTTTTATATAATAGGCGGCTAGAATAACATTTTGTGCCTATGTGCCTAAATTTTCCTATTTTGTAAGCATTTAGTGTCTAACGTGTTATACTTCTATGATTTGGTCAATTCCTATGTGTTTTGTGAGCTTATTTGGAGACCATCATAGATAAGGCCATTCAAAAGGAATGTAAAAGTTTGAAGAAGGTTATTCAAAATAATTGTAGAAAAAGGAATGTCACTTACAAAGTGGTAAAAGATAGATTGAAGGAGAAAGGTAATGATCCGGGTTTTTGGAGCTGAGTTCTAGGAATCATCTAGGACTAATTGGTGTCCATGGATATTATCATTGGATTTTTCTCTATGAGTACTATAAAAACGACTAAGCTCCCAAAATGGATTAACGATTCACTCGTAGCGATGGAAAGAAGACCGGTCGACTGATGGGCTGGGTGCATGTCACGTGCATCCATGTGTGCTTCCTGGGCACCCAAATGTACTTTGGAAAACTGCTCTAAGTCCACTATCGCATAGATTGGGCGGCCAAGTGCATGGTCCATGCACGATGCCTAGAGAGCATGGACTGGCCCATGGTATACCCGGTCCGCGCCCATTTTACCTTTCCTTGACTTTTTAAAACCATTCTCTGCCACATAGACTATAAATTCTCTCTTATCTTATCCATGAAAGGGTGGACAAATTTGTGCTGATAAAGCTTTGTTTTCTATCATCTTTTCATCTTTTTCC
>JAULKK010000001.1:14565868-14577310 GCA_032355705.1 Rubia peregrina | reverse complement strand
CTTTTGAACCTCCTTCTGACGCCAATACATTTTTTTAAATATTCCTTGCCTAAAAAATGAATTAACCCCATAATTAGTGTTGTGGTTAAAAGGCTGAAAAGTTCCAGAGCAAGCCACACATTTTGTCGCTAATACAACGATGAGGCCTTCCTGTCAAATTATAAATGGGATGTCTTCTGCAACGGTCAAGTAAAAAAACACATTTCCACTCAGAAAGCACGTATTGAGAAATGTCTTTACAAACTAAGGCCATGTTCTTCAGAACTTATTTACATTCTAATCTTATAATCTTACTATTATTTACTATTATTCCCTCTCTTTTTTGTTGGCTCTAATTCCAATAGTACAATTTCTCCATGACGAAAACAAACCAAAGGAACAACTCCTCAAAAGCTTCTTCAACTCTTACTAGTTCTGATACAGCTTCCTCCAACGTTAATGGCACCGCGAATTCGCCGTTGAAGGTGAAACGGACCCGGAAAACCGTCCCCAGGGATTCTCCTCCCCAACGTAGCTTCATTTATTGTGGTGTCACCAGGTTTGATTCTTTCTACATAGTATCAGGGCCAGGTTGGCCTGATCGGTCCAGTGGACCTATATTTCTACTGATAGTCGACCCGTGACACTTTTCTGCCCAAGTCGCTGCACGTGAGGGGACGTGTAAAGATAGTTTGGCATGCATATCTATGATATGAAACCCTAGTTTTTGGGAATTTGATTTGTTGTTGCGTTGATTAGGCATCGATGGACGGGGAGATACGAAGCTCATTTGTGGGACAAGAATTGCTGGAATCAGTCTCAGAACAAGAAAGGCAGACAAGGTGTGTTCATATTGCGATTTCAGAAACGTGACAGTTGTGTTTTATACGTCTAGTTTCATATATACATTTTGTGTGTCGGTTTTCGTGTTGATTCAAATGATCTAACTAATGATCTTCCTTGTTTTGGTTTTGGTTCTTTCTCTTGATGATGATCAATCTGGTTGGATTGCATGGATTTCAGTTTATCTTGGTGAGCTAACAATTATATTTGTTGTGTATTTTTATATTTATGTTGAAAATTAAATTCAGATGGTGATGATGTATACGTATGTTAACATTGATTCTGCAGGTGCTTATGATGACGAAGAAGCAGCTGCGCATGCATATGACTTGGCCGCACTTAAGTACTGGGGTTCCGACACCATCCTCAATTTTCCTGTATGTATTTATATTATAGCTAATTATACCGAGATTTATAAGAGTGCGTCTCTTAAAAACGGTCTTTCCATAAGTTATGGAAATACTAAAGTTTAAACTGCAAATTAGAAGAAATGCAGATTAAAAAAAATTAGTTGCATTAATCGGGTCATAAACTTATAACTACTGCATGTTGCATAATAAATTTTTAATATTACAACTAAAACCTTTTACGTTTCTATAATTTCAATTCAACCCCGTATTTCCATATGCGTATGGAAAGACGGTATATCCTAAAACTTTACCAGACTGCTTTGCTTTACTTAGAAGTAAAATAACTTACTGATACCCTGTTCAAAAAATCATTTATTTTGAAAGTACATAAGATAATTGTAAGGAAATTAAAAGAAGGAATTGAAATTCTTCTATTTTAACAAATATGTCTGTTTTAAGCAAACTCACACCAAAAAACAATATTGTTCGGTGCTTTAATATATGGCGAAATCTTGGGGAAAAAGCGTCTCTCCATAATAATATGAAAAAACGAGGTTGAATTAGAATTATACAAAGGTAAAAGGTTTCAGTTGCAGTATTAAAAATCTATTATGCAACATGCAGTTGTTACAAGTTTAGAGTCCGTCTCTTGAAGACGGTCTTTCCATAAGTTATGGAAACACCAAGGTTTAAACTACAAGTTAGAATAAATCAAAGATAAAAAATTTAGGTTGCATTAATGTACTCATAAACTTATAACTACTGCACATTGCATGATAAATTTTTAATATTGCAATTAAAATATTTTACCTTTCTATAATTCTAATTCAACCATGTCTTTCCACATGCCTATAGAAAGACGATCTTTTCCACGACTTTTCCATAAATTTATGATCCGATTAATGCAAATCAAAATTTTAATCTAATTTGCAGAGACAGACTCTATTATATCATGCATAAATATTGTTTCAGTAACATATATATGGTCAAATTGAGGATATGTAATAGATGAGTCCTAACTAATTTGACCTACAATTACTAATTAAATTATGGCTTACTTATGCTTTAGTTGTCAACCTACTTCAAAGAAATTAAGGATATGGAGGGTCAATCTAGAGAAGAATATATTGGATCTTTGAGGAGGAAAAGCAGTGGTTTCTCCCGTGGAGTTTCCAAGTATCGAGGTGTTGCAAGGTATGGTATCATTACTTATATGTTAATTAAGTTTTATAGTCAAACAAAATTTATTAAATTTATTTTAAAATGTAGAGCTTCTCGGAAATTATTAGGGCTTTTCCAAATTAACATCGCATGTATTTTGCTATGGATATGAATAGAAATATTATTTATAGAGATGATCTCCTGTGAGGCAGCCTAAACTTTAGGCAGAGATCTTTCTCTAAAATTAATGCAAAATTTCATCATTCTCAAATTTGTTTGCAGCTTTTAAAAAGAATCACATCCCAATCAAAATGTTTAATAATTGCATAATGATCCCTGCCTAAACTTTAGGCTGCCTAAAACAAAACTTGGTGTTGTTTTGTTAGATTCGTCATGTAGTATTTTTAAAATATTTTTTATTGTACTTCATTAAAGTTGTTAAAAGTTAATCATGTTTTGAAAAAATCGGTACAGAAAAGATAAAGAGCAATTGTAGTAGGATATACGAAGACTAACATTATTATTTTTTAAAAAATAAATAAATTTTGAGTTGAGTTGAACTGAAATTAGGCAAAGTCTTGGGAAAGACCGTCTTTCCATAAACTTATGGAAAAACAGGTTTTAATTAGAATAATAAAGGGTAAAAGGTCTTAGTTGTAATATTAAAAATTTATCATGCAACATGTAGTAGTTATAAAGTTTATAACCAGATTCATGCAACCCAAAATTTGTATCTTCATTTATTCTAATTTACACTTTAAATTTATGTCTTTCCATGATTTATGGAAATACCGTCTTTCAAGAGACGGACTACTGAAATTAAGTGAATTGAACATAATGATAACATAACTAAATTAAGACTTTATATTGATCAATTTTCTTTAATCATCTGATGTTTAGGCACCATCACAATGGAAGATGGGAAGCTCGAATCGGTAGAGTCTTCGGCAACAAATATCTTTACCTTGGAACATATGGTAAGCAAATTAAATCCATTCGTATCTATAAAGTTTATGAGTTTTTGAAAACAAATGATCACAGTATTATTTTGATTAATATTAATATTAAAATCATTACAATATATAGCAGAATCGTTTTCGGTAAAGTCTCGGGAAAAACCGTTTTTATAGGTAGGTGGAAAGATGTGGTTGAAAGAATTATATAGAGATAAAAGGTTTTAGTTGCAATATAAAAAAAATATGCTAACGTATAGCAGTTATAAGTTTATGACCCGATTAATACAACTCAAAAAATATTTCTTCTTATTTGCAGTTTAAACCTTGATTTTTCATAACTCGTGGAAAACCCGTTTTTCATGATTGATATTTTTGATGATAGACAACTTGTTTTCTGTCCTATCCACATTAATCTAGTATTAAAACCAAGTGAATGGCTTCAAAGTGGTTGTTTGGTAACCTAGAATTCCTACATTAAACTTACAACCAATTATAACAACATTGTCTTCGAAAGTATCATTTAGTTGGAATAATTCAACCAACTCTCCCTAAATGTCCATCATCATAACTAAACTTGGAATATCTATATATGGGAACATTCACTATTACAATTACTAAGTATTTTTAGCACCATCACAATTACTTTAAACATGGAGTAATCATGATTAGAGATTTACTCAAATAGTATTACTCTTTGATATAGTTTTATTCAAGCTTTGTAGGATCCAAAATGCATGCAAATCGACTTAGACCGCACTCTTTTAACTTAATTACATTTCAGTTCAAATTATGTAATTTTAGTTTGATATAATTTAATCTCATATAATACTTACTAATATATGACCTGACTAATTTTAGTTTAGTTCAGTTCATATATGGCGAAAAGAACAATATACTATGCTTACTACAGTAACTAAAAGAATAACATTAACATGAGAAAAAACATCAATGCTTGCATATTTCTAATTCAAGTTTACACTTTTTATATTTTCAGCTACTCAAGAAGAGGCTGCAATTGCATACGACATGGCTGCCATTGAGTATCGTGGACTTAATGCCGTAACCAACTTCGACCTTAGTCGTTACATAAAATGGCTAAGACCTAGTCCCCCGACCACCACCACCACCACCACTGATGTCACTGTCGCCATCGAAACCACCCCTAATATCCCCATACCTAACCCTAATGTCAAAAAAATGGTCCCAACTCCGGCTCAAATTCTCGCACCGACAATGCATCATGATCACGATCATCACTATCAACATCAACATCAACTCGTCGACACCTCGGACACAACCTTAACTCAACCATGGCCGGCCTCGGCCACATCAGCCCTAGGGTTGTTGCTCCAGTCCTCGAAGTTTAAAGAGATGATGGAGATGACTCTCGCGACCGAGTGCCCGCCCTTGACCGCCTCAACCCCGCCGGAATCAGAACCGACACAATGTAGCATCTCCGATGATGTACAATCGTTCTTCACCGGGCAAGAGATGGGGAGCTACTTGGATCAAGGACAAGATGAGGACATTTTCAGTGGGCTAATCAACCCTTTCATGCAACCCATGCTCCAGTTTGACTTTGACTTTTGAGGATGAGGTTTATCTACTTTAATTCAATTGTTTAATAGCAGCTGTACTTTCTATTTTTGCCTTTTTTTCCCTCTCTAAATTAGCTGTTGTGGTGACTTGTTGGAAGAGTCGCTCATCAAAGTTGCATTATTCGTAGATGTAGAATAAATTTGCCATGCAATATTTGTTATTTATTATGATACGTATCAATAAAATAATTATCTTCTAAAGTTTTACACACATGAATCAAGGTGCACTAGTTTGAAATACTTTTTGTATTATTCCCCATAATTAATTTTCACTATTATCGTTATGTCAAATTATATAGTAATCCTGGAACCGTGTTTATTGTATACTTTGACGGAAGTATTTTAAATTAAAATTTTAATGTATATGTATATTTTAAAATAACTCCTTAAAAGTTGTCAGTTTAAAATTATTCTACTATTACTACTCTTACTGGAAATACGGTTTGATTTTTATTCTTTATTATTATTCCATGCAAACAAATCACACGCAGAAAGTAATGATCTGCGAAGTTTTAGGACTAACTTTAAAGTTTTCGGGGATCTTTTCTAAAAAATAAAAGAATTCTTCTCTTGAAAGACGCTATGGAAAAATCAATGTTTAAACTATAAATTAGAAGAAATTAAAATAAAAATTTTGAGTTGCAGGTTATAAACTTATAACTACTACACCTTGTGTAATAATTTTTTAATTGCAACTAAAATCTTTTATCTTTCTATAATTCTAATTCAACCCCGTCTTTTTACATGCATATGAAAAGACGGTATTTTCCAAAATCTTGCCAAAATAAAAAAGCAAAAAAATAAATGAAATGGCAGTTAAGTAAATTCATCCCCTTTTCACTATTCAATGTTTCATCCCCCAAATTTCAGAAATCCCGCCAAAATCCCCCCGCGTGGACCCCACCTTCCCGCTCTTCATACTCCCAAAACCTCTCTGCATTTCATCTCCTTCCCCCATTTTCTAGGGTTTCTAAGGGATCGAATTCTTCGCTCGAAAATGGCCGATGCGGAAGCTCCGACGTTGCCATCGCCGTCGTCCCTTCCAGTGGTTCTCGTGAAGCCCGTTCCGAATCGCGCTATCAATTTCTTCACATTCAACACCCTGAACCTCGATTCGGCCTGGGAGTTGAATCGGGGTAAGGATGAGCTGGGTATTAACTCCGGCAGAGCTGAAACCACCAGCAACAGCGGCGGCGGTGGCGTTGGTGTAGTTGAGGAGGGCGCTAAGACCTTGGATGAGCATGTCAGAGATTGGGTCCGGAGGAGGGTTGACGCCGGTGCTTTGGAGAATAGATGTTACTTGCCGTTTCTATCTCACGCGCCTAAAATGGTAATCCCAGTTCAGTTTTTGCTTTACTGTTGGAGCTCTTAGCTGGAATTGATGAATGTTTAGTCCGGTGGTAATTGGAATTGGAATTGATTTTTATGGACCAACGTTCTCTTAATGTATCTCAGGTTGAATGTCGTGTATGTAAGAATCCAGTGTATCCGAAGGAAGAGATAATCTGCAGTGTTCGTGATTGTCAGGAGGTTTATCACTTAGCATGTGCTGTAGAAAGCCTTGGATTCTTTTTTTCGAAACCATTTAAGTGCCCACAACATGTGAGTTTCAGTAATAGTTGAGATGCTTTTATAAGTTGCCTTTTGTATTTAGTTATTTTATTGATTTTTTACTTGCTTGATCAACATAGATAGGCTTGAGATTTGATAAATTGTAGTGATTCTGCATACTTTATCTTTTGGTAAACGATACTTTGTCCGTCCTAGCGTAAGGTTCTTGTAATATTTTTGCATGAGCATATATGCATGCTATGTGAAAAGGAAAATGTGGATTCAAATGAACCTGGCCAAATTTGAAGCAGAATAAGAAATATGAACTTTTGGTTGTGACGGATGAAAACAGAAAGTATAAACCTTATGCACTATTTCTGTTTCCTGACCATATATTTCTTCTCATGTAATGTTTGTTGGCAGTGATATGTGGATGACATCAGCCATAAGCTATTACTCATGTCTTGGCTCTGCCTAAATACTTCATCCCTCATTACGACTGTTCATAAAACTTCTGAAGTGACGTTTGAGTTACTACTTTGGTCAAGATTTTGTGGTTCCCTTGCTTCCTGCATGAACATCTTGTTGATGCAACTGTTTATTTGCTGGATATATGCTTTTAATGTTTCAGCAAATATTGCTTGTTTGCCTTTCTTTCCCTTTGATAGGCTTGTTTCTTATGCAACGATAAAATCCACTTATTGCGGTGTACAAGATGTGACATGGCATCACACCTCAAGTGTGCACCATTTCCAGACAACATTATAAAGTATTGTAGTAATCCTGGGAAAGTACTTTGCTGGAGACATCCTGACGACTGGCGCTTAGACTTAGAGGTTAATTCTCACTTCTTCAATATGGTTTCTAGTTTCTTTTAAAGTACTTAGTTTCCTAGTCTCATGTCTCATGAGGTTCCCTTACCTCAGCAGTTTGTGACTATCCATGCATCACCTTTTTTTATAAAGTGTCATTTTGTACTTTAATTTTTTTTAGTTTTTAGAAGGCAGTAGTAAATGATTCATTGATCATTTCTACTCATGTAATGGACCTCTGAGTTTTTTATAGAACATTTATCTTGGAATGTATTTGTTTAGCTATTACATTAGTCTTGTAGCACTCTTTTGTTTAGGCTTGTCAGAGGAAAAGTTCTCAGCTTGCATGAAACAGAGGGAACTAGGTGTCCATTCACAGCTAGCTGATAGCTCTTGCTCTGGATCTTGAAAATGATATAGTTGTCTATCTGTAGTCATTTATATAAACTCAATAATCACTGTATTCTGCAAATAGTTGTGCCTTTGCAGAGGATCTGTGATTATGCATCATTTTAATTTTTAATTTCAAGATAAATTTACCTTTGTAATATTTCATTTATGAAACAATAGGCTTTCCACTATTTCAGACATTCTTGCTTTCTTGGTCAGTTTTACTATGTTGCATTTAGTTTAAGTAACCTCTAGGTACGTTTCAAATGAAGAATTCACTCAAATGATTATCACGGTTTCTTCTAGCTTCATAGAGTGTTCATTCTATTATTCATTTTTTTTAATCTTTAATTCAAAAAATATTTTACTGAATGTATTCCAGGATAAAATGATATTCATATACCCTATTGTAGCTCTACAGGATTTATTTTACTTTTATAGTTTGATTCTAAACTTTGATGATTAGGCTGGCTGATTGTACTTTATATCTTTTCTTGAACCCAGCAACCAAATCCATCAAATAGCATTGAGGTTAGTCTTGTGTTTATTCCACTTTGTTGTTATTATAATTATTAATGCAAAATCTGAAAATGAGCTTCAGGACAAGAGATCTTATGAATACTCTATTTGTAACATGCAGGAAGTATTCTGGAGGCTACCTGTACCATACATTGAGGAGGAGTTCAAGATTGACATGACTTGGAAGGATACAGTAGAGAATAAGTCGGTGCCACCACCTTATGAGCACATCAAGAGAAGTATCCTATTTGTCTAAAGGCTTTAGAGTAGTTTGCCATTCAGTTTACATTTGATACAGGGAATCTATGTTTTGTTCTGTTTAATGAAACAATCCATGTTTTTCTCACAATTCCTGACATTAGTTGTTGGACTTAACTTGCTTAGATATTTATCTCATTGAGAAAAGGAGGGACAATACCGGTATTGATATTGGATGCACAAGTTGCTGTGCCACTGAATGTGCAGAAAATTGTGTCTGTAGGTACTACTGTATGATTCCAGAATTTCTAGCTGCACATGCTTTTAATTCACATATAATTATTGCTGTGTTCTAAAATCTCCTGCTTTAACCAGATCCTCTCTCCCATGATTTCAGTGACATGATTTTTTTCACTAGAAAAACTATACTACTACCTATTTTATTCAAGAGTATTGTTACCTCTGTTAGAAAGAGATATGGGTACTTGATATAGTTAGTGAATCTGCCATGGTTTTTGTTGGATCAAGTCTGCGCGCATATTGCATTTGTTATAGACATGCAGCATATGTATTTGGCACAATAAAAATCCCTAACCAACAGGGAATACTAAACTAAATAACTATTTGACACAGAAAAATTGGGAAGTCATTAGTAACAAGAAAAACAGGGATATAGTCTTATATTTTTGGGTCTCCAGCTTCATTGGAGTCTTATCATCACACTCAAGATGAAGTTTTGGCATTTCATTATAAGTAGGAGTACAGGACAGTCAATGTTTTTTACATTAAAAATCAGTGTTAGATATTCGATGGTTCTGCATTCTAGGTTCTTGTCACGTACCTGACGTGTTTATTTGATGAACCTGTCTTGCCACAGGGTTCAGTGTATCAGCTGTTCTAATGTTTGTAAGTGCTCTGAAAAGTGCTCCAACAGGCCCTTTAGGGCCGGAAAGAAAGTTAGCATTGTCCAGGTGAATTTTACTTGATGTATTTTTTGAGTTTTACTGACCAAACTGGCTGTCAATTACTTCCTCTTCCCCTGTTCAATTCTTCTCTAAGCATTTCATGTTTTCTCTGATATAATTAGACTGAGCTCTGTGGTTGGGGTGCGGTGGCTGCTGAACCAATCAACAAAGGGGACTTCATAATTGAGTACGTTGGAGAAGGTAATTTGCACGATTTCATTGTTTTGGAGCTTTCCCAAATGAGCATCCTTATGATTGCCTTTATGCCTGTCTAATTCAAAGGAATCATCATCTTTTCTTGCTAATTCTTGCTGACTTTACTGGGAGTGTTTATGTATTTTCTGGCTGTAGCATTAAAAACATTTTGATTTGTGATTTCTGAGTTCTTCAATGCTCTCATACATACAGTTATAAATGATGCTTTATGTGAACAAAGGCTATGGAAAATGAAGCACCAAAAAGTTCAAAACTTCTACATGTGTGAGCTCTCGAAGGACTTTACTATTGATGCATCAAACAAGGGAAATTCTTCTCGATTTCTGAACCACAGTTGTGATCCAAACTGTAAGCTGGAAAAATGGTTAGTGAAGTTGGCTTTCATCATTAGCAAAACTCATGAATTGAAAATGCTGCAAGTTTTTTTTATATCTACAAATTACCTCAGTTTGACTACTATTCTTTAATGAAGATTAATGGCATAGCTTGTGGCACATCATTCCATCCAGGCATCCAAAGTTATCATGGTTGTTTAAGTTAAATGTAGTCTGTATAATCTATTTGCTAGGATCAAAGTTTTATACTGAGATTAATAAAGTCATTGGGTAACATGTCTTAATAACCTCAGACTAATTGTTCAAACCTTTAAATGGTTTTCCATGTATTAGTCTTCTGCAATTCATGCAAGTTCGAATTAGAAGCTTTTTGAACTCATTGCTGCTCTTGAGAACTGAGGTTATGCACAGGTTTCTCCTGTGGATTTTGAATTTATTTTTCCGGTCACAGTCACATGTGAGAATCAATTTACACCGACAACAAATTAAGAATGTCACCAAAAGAACCCCGAGTTAGAACTTTGCTGATGTAACCTTGTCTGCATGCCTTTCCCTTTGAAGGCAGGTTGAAGGGGAGACAAGAGTTGGTGTCTTTGCATCTAGGTCTATGGAAGCTGGGGAACCATTGACATATGATTATAGATTTGTCCAATTCGGTCCCGAGGTTAAGTGCCATTGTGGAGCTTCAAACTGCCAAGGCTATCTGGGGAAGAAAAGAAAGACTAGCAAAGTGGACTTATGTCGGGACTGGGGCTCGAGGAGGAAGAGAACATCCACGGCTTGTTTAGCCATTGTTAAGGTAGACTGACAATTCTTTCCTCTCATATCACAGTGGAAATGCCTGGAATTCAGATTTCTACATGGAACTGTGATTTGATGGTCCATATGAAACATACAGAGTGGAGAAGTTAAGAGCAGAACTCTCATAGAAAGATTTTGAAAAAATTGTTGTGTGTACAACCTTATTTAAGTACTTATGAAATCTATCAAAAGGAAGACATTCTCATCAATTCGATTATGCTGTTCTTATGTTTCTTTTTTGAAATTACTGATCACAAACATAAACTTATCTTCGAGTACCATATTTGTCTTATGAAGAGTAACATATTTTGAGTCTAACAAGAAATTTGAGCACTGAACTAAAGGTTTTTGTGGAATAAAGGAAAGAAGACTAGATTCCAATCCTTGATTGATGAAGTTGGGATTGAAAGATCTTTTACACAGCAGAAGATACAGACCATTATTTGCTTCTTCTGCAACTTGTTTGGTCCTGTGGTCCCACAGAATGCATGCTGCAGGAAGCAAGAAAGCTAGTGTCAATGTGGGAAACTGTAGACAGCTTATGAATGGAGAGGTTGGATTGAATTTGAAGTCCGGTATACACAGAGTGTTCAACAGACAAGAAGCCTCTACCAGAAAACCAATCAATCTCATCTTGTCACAGATTTACAATAAAAAACATTCCAAGTAAAAGAAAATCATTTACTCACAGGGGATATGAATCATTATAACAAGTGATAAGACATCCAAGTTCAAGCATTCAAACCCCCTTCCATGAAGAGAGTTACA
>JAULKK010000001.1:14534835-14558628 GCA_032355705.1 Rubia peregrina | reverse complement strand
ATCCGGTTTCGCATAAGAGAGCCAAACACATTGTCATTTTGTGCGTGAGATGGTGTCTTCAGGCAAGCTCAAGGTTGTTTATGTTCCTACTGATCAACAACTTCATGACATCTTTACAAAAGGTTTACCTCGTCCTCATTTTGAGTTCTTATGGTCCAAGCTTTGCGTTGCGACAAGTCCCACGCTTCGCTTGAGGGGAGGGAATACAATATTAGGTAAATTAGAATCAGGATAAGAAATGAATACCCTTTCTGATTGGTTTTGTATATAACTTTTTCCATATCTGATTCTATCTTGTATACCCTTTGTACTCACTATATATATGAATACAAACAGGAACAATTATTTATGAGTTTTACATTCTATCAGATTTGATAAATTAAAATTTTTGGGTACGTGTATGAAATGGGTACGAAATGGAATGGAATGATGCATCTTTCTGTAGTGATTCTGAAACCTGATGAGAAATTGAAGAAATTGACATTAATTTCTAGCATTTTTTCTGAAAGCATAGAATTTACTGGCATGTAAATCAAATTTACTTCTCTGCCTCTACCTCCGCTTCCGCTTCTACGATTTATTACTGATGGTAAATGGATGCATGTACATTGAGAGATTTTGCACCACTCTTCGGTGTTAGACTTAGTCATATTGAAGATTAGTATTAGAGTTTAGTTCGTTCTCTAACTCTTCTATGTAATCTTCTATATATTTTGTTCTCTCAATAATATTGATCATTACGGTTCTGATCCTAAACCCTAAAATCTAATTATTTTTTTCCTTTCCTCCCTCTCTCCTTTCTGGTCAATTTTCGGTCACATTCCGGCAGCCTTGTCAAAATCCGGCGACCTCCTATTATTTAGCAACCCTCCGTCCGGCGTCCGATTCATCTTCTCCGGCGGATTATATCTATATTTCCACAGAAACGCAAGCATTTTCAGGTCCGGTCATCACGTCATCTCCGACGCAAATTTCAGTTGGGCTTCAAGCTCCATCATCGACGAATCATGCGACGCCGTCGAGTTTATTCATCGACTTCTGCAGATCCGACCGCCGCGTCCAGAATTTGTCCGGCTGTTTCGTTTCGGTCATCAGCCTCGAGCAGCATCAGGGCTGCAATTTTCAGGCGCGTACGATCCACGCGCCCAAAGGCCATACCCACGCATTTCACCATTCGCGCGTGATTACACGCGTGCTCCTCCTCACACGCGCGCCAACTCTCCTAGCGCGTGAAGTACACGCGCTCCGGTCTCTTTCCGCGCGTGAGCCCACTCTCCGGCGTTTTCTTGACAAAATTTTCTCTTCCAACTGTTCTTTTATTCACTTTGGTGATATGGCTCAATTTGGTTCTCGTCGGTGTGATATTTCGGGCCATAAATGTCTTTCTCATCAGCCACGTCATGATGGGTCTTTTGAACACGATTCAATAGTGTCTTTTGCGTTCCAAACACACTTTTAAAATGGATCGTAGATTCTGTACTGTTTTGTTTTTAGCTTTTTTGTTCTGCACAATACATTGCAAATGTAACGAAAATCCAATACTACTACTTTGTCTGTTCAACGTCAAATTTTATAGAATTTTTTTCACGACTGGAATAGAACGAGTAATTTTTTTAATTACACATCTCGAATAAAAACATTTCAATACTATTTTAGTGTTTTGTAATTCGATCAACTGAGACTTTTCAAATAGAACATAGATGCAATATCATTTTCAATATTTGGCGTTTCGGAGGTGACTTTTAAATAGAATGGAGATTCATTGCATTTTTTACTATGTTATGTTCTAATCTTTTTTTAAAAAAAACTTTTTTCCTTGAGGATTTTCATTTGGTTGCAGCACCTTCTGCAAAAGGCCGAGATGCACTCACCTTAAAAAGCATTAGACAAGGGTCCAGAAATGAAAGAAACCATAACACTATTTATATGTGTACTGCATTCATGAACAAAATGAGAGCTCCATCTTCGCATTCTAATTTATCTAATATTCTATTATAAGGTCCTCGAGCTCTGCAGCATCGAGCAAGTACTGAGTGAGCTTCACGAGCTTCCCGATCACTGTCACGACTGGTAGTAGACCATTTTGAGGGTTCATGGCAGATTATCAACACATGATGGTGTTTTTTTCGAATTGTAGAACTCGGGAAACAGCCTCCAAATCAAGCCGAGTGGCTTGCAGTCAAAAACTCCAAGGACGTCTGATAGAACTGAAATCATTGCCGAATCCTAGCTCTATTTGCACTTCTACTTTTTTTGACATTATTCTACTCTCTCTGGTTTTCTAACATTGGTTCCGTTTGACTGCAAAAATTTTCAGGGCATGTTTGACCATCAATCACTTTAATTGCATATAATAACGCACATCATGTGTGGTGTTTTTGCATTCCCCGTAACATGTAGTTTCTAACAGGTAAAATTGTATAGTCCGTTATTGTATGAAATGAAAGTTATAGGTGGTCAAACATGCATTGAAAAAATTTCAGAAAAAAGGGAGCCAGAGGGAGTATATCAAAATTTGACCGCATATTTGATTAGATTTATGAACAATAATATTATCGTATATGATATTGTTCAATTCGTCATAACAATGAGTTTCTAAATCTCAACTTTTTATTTATCGTTATTATACGTAGGAAACGATATTAACGGTCAAACATATTTCTTGAACAAGTGATAATACGATTGCAGAGAGGGAGTACTACTTCTACTTACATTATCATAAAGAGTATAGGCGGATAAAGGAGATAATCAGAAATAATGGGGCTGAATTGAAAATAAAATTTCAGAATTTGGCGCATCACTTTGTGGCGCGTTTTAGATAAGGCCGTAGTCTTCTTCTCCATCATCTTCACCGGCTTCGGACAGATAGTTCGAACAATTCGATTTCATCTAATGATGACCTCCAATGCTGTTTCCCAGGTGAACCCTTTTCCTCAATTTCAACACTTGTTAATGTGTTCTCAAATTGCTCGTTGATTTTATACATTTGTGTTTTTCTTGCTTATTTTTCTACAGGCGCTTTATATGATTCCCAGAAGCACCGCACCGTTTTGCGGGCTCCCGGCGTTGGTTTCCCGGCTGCCACGTTCTCTCCGTTCGACGGTTCCATTAATCCATTCTGGGTTTGTCGCCGGGAAGTTCACCGGTCACCGGAGCAGCGTTGTGCTCCGAGCAGAAGAGAATTCCGGCGCGGAGGAATTGGAGAATGAGGAGGATATTGAAGTTGAAACTGAGGCGGAGGCGGAGGAGGAAGTTGTCGAAGTAGAGGAGAGACCTCCTCGGAAGCCCAGAGTTAAGCTCGGCGATATAATGGGGGTAAATTCATTCTTGTTCCATTTGTTTAGAATAGCATTATTAATTTAATTCAATCAAAATGTCTTAGAATTGAAATGGTTTGAACTCTGTACAGTTTATTACTAATAGAAACTGTTGAATTGATCTGAACTGAATTAAAATTAAGTCCAAAATAATGGCCTAAGTCAGTGAAGCACATGTAAAATATTAGTTGAAAATTTGATTTGTTTAATTGTTGCATTCTTGGTCTAGAGTACTTGCTTATTTTTCGGAAAGGGATGGGATGATACAGATATTTCTGTCTTGTGTAGATACTGAATAAGAGGGCGATTGAGGAATCAGAAAAGGTGAGGAAGACGCCTGATCTTAGAACTGGGGATGTTGTTGAGATCAAACTGGTGAGATATGGATTCTTGTTTTTTTGTGGCGGTATCTTCATGTGCTGTGAGGGTGGTTGAAGTTACGGGGTGTTTGTGATTGTATAGGAAGTTCCGGAGAATAGGAGAAGGTTGTCGATCTATAAAGGGATAGTGATGTCTAAGCAAAATGCTGGCATTCATACCACGATCCGGATACGGAGGATCATTGCTGGGATTGGAGTGGAGATTGTGTTCCCGGTGTAAGTCTCAGTTTTCTGCATATCTAGCTTTGTTTCCGAGTTGTAATTGATGTCCATTGGGTTTTTCTTATTGTTGTTTATCGTTTATGCCATGCATTCTTTGAGGTTCCTCGCATTAAGTTAAAAACAGAAGCTTAATAGTAAACATATCAATATCACAGTTTAATTACTTGTAAACTGATCTGAATGACTTTAGGGTGCATTTGACATTGCTTGTAAGTGCTAACTTATAAGCCAAGCAGTTTTTTTGTGTTTGGTAAACAACTAAAAAAAGTTTATTTTAGAAGCAGAAGTTATAGTTGGAGCAAAAGCAGAAGCAGGTCTCCCCCAACTTTTAAAATAAGTCAGCTTTGCTTATGAATACCTCCACCAAATTACACCCTAACTTGTTGCATCTTATGATTCTTCCATTGAACCACCTAGCCTATTGTATATTATAGTTGTTGTATTGGTAGACTTTTAGGGTAGATTTCCAGAATTTGTGGACAAGTGATGTAGTGCAGTTGACGTTCCCGAGCGTCATATAGATGGATTTAACTGAACATATTACAATGATCAGTTGACTTGTAGAGTTGAAAAATCTGCAGAAATGAAGGTTGCTGTAAAGGGTAGAAGGGATTAGTGAAGAGCTAACGGCTATTGAATTGCAGTGTATAATTTGCTCAAGTCAAAATAGTAGTAAAATTTAGCTTCTTAAGGTTGTTTGAGTATCCCAAGGTAAATTGTGCGTGAAATCACAGTTCTAATTCGAGTAACACCATTTGTCTGTCCCTTTGGATCTTCTGTGGCCATGATTAGTGTCATTTGCGTCCTGTAATAGCATTGTACGGGTTGGCCTCGCCCTCACTCAGTCTCTTTTAATGTTGCTGCTAAAGTGATTTTACCTTGCAGCTCGAATGGTACAAAGTGACCTATACATCGGGTCTGATCTTTGTCTCGTGTATATGGTGAAACTAGAACAGTTGCATTCTTGCTATTCAAACAAAACTATCTATGCTTGTTCTTCTCGTCATTTCATGGTGTAAACGTTTACTAGACATTTGTATCGAGTTTTGAAACTTCCATTGATCGGAATACCTCTTTACATCTCTGTTCTTTTTGTCCCTTTTTCCCGTGTGATTACAGATACTCCCCGATTGTGAAAGAGATCAGAGTACTCAGCCATAGAAAGGTTCGCCGGGCAAGACTCTACTATCTAAGAGATAAGCTTCCTCGGCTATCCACCTTTAAATGAAGTTGCTCCATGGCTTCAGTTTCTGTTGTACTCATTCTTTCTGGGATTTCCTCTGAACTGAATTTGCATATCTGTAATTCTTTCTGTCTGATTTCGTTTCGGTGCTCTAGAGGATATCGGGATGGAATTTATTGTGTTTGATAGAGTTGTATGTAATGATCTGAATATTGTATCCATGATCATTTGTTTGCGCCATAGTTTTCAATAAGCTAATTATTTGAGTTTATAACATGCTATATGTTAATACTTTTTACCATTTCTCAACTGAAGTTTCACAACCGTGGTTGGAGCCAAACTAGTCAGGATATTTGACCATTTATCGATCCCTGTCTATTTATTTATACATAAAGGCTACAAAATTGTAAGTTGATTTTTAATGTATTTATGATACCCTTTGGGCAATTGAGGTAAACTTTTGAACAACTAAGTTGAGTTTTTGATAACATATGAACTTAACGAAAAGGGAAGAACACCCTCCAAACTTCGTCTACGACAGTTTGAATTTTTTTTAAATTTTTTTGAAGTGAATTCGGGTGAGCATATTCTTTTGAATTAGGCAATCCGATTTGCTTAATCATCTTACTTCAAATTATAATCATTTTGACACGTCATATTACCTGCCCTTCATCAGTAGGTTTCCATTTTATTGAACCAACTGCCTATTCAAGCCCCACGTGTCCTCCAAACAATTAAAAATGAAATAATATTGAATTGAATTCAAGCTGTAACAACAGTACCCCTATTATGAAATTGGTATTTTAACCTTTTTAGATTAAATATCACGAATTTTATTGCACTCTCATACACACACATATGTTAATATTTAATTATATATGATAACAATACATAAAATATTATTATTATAATAAATTTAATAATATTACCTACCATACAATTAGTATTTATATAATTTTCGTTCCTACTTAAAATTTATATTGTATTTTTTATTTTCACCTGTCTCAACTTTATATTTCTATTTTTTATCTGAACTGAAATTTATAATTGAAATTTGGCAAGCTCATTACGATTCTGGACTTTTCTGTCACATCATTATGTATAAATGTCGATCCAGGATTTTGTTTTCATATAAGCATACATATGATATTTTAACTTTAAAATATAAACTTGCAACTTTTAAAAATATTTTAATTTAAAAATATTTTAATTTAAAAATATTTTAACATAAAAGCCTGGTATCCAACAACCAAAATTAGTACTCCTATTAATGCAATTAATATTGTTTGGTTGTATATTACTTGCTGGTAGTTCTCCGTATAGGTACGTAACAAAATACACACAAAAATACGTGTTGAAATACAGCCGGTTTCGGACCAGAAAAGGCGAGAATTGAGGTACTTTTCTCATTGTTTGAGGATTCCTTGGCTCTCTGATCCTAAAAATTTGCTCCCTACTTACAAACTCTCTTTGTTTTCTCTTCTTTTTCTTTGGATTAATTTCTTCGTTTCCCCCCCTTTTTTGGAATTTTGTCCGTGAATAATTCAATTGTCTTTGAAGTTTGAATTTCTCGGAATTTCAAGCGTTGTTGATCCGGTTGACGATGGCCGTTGGTCCTGCTGCGAGCCAGTTCATAACTATTCAGCGGGAAGAACTCCATTTCACATGTAAATTTCCGTCCCATTTCTCTATTTTGTGTGGTTTGGGTTTTTTTTACTGTGTGATTGCGTGTTTTTTTTTTTGAATTATGGTTAACCGTGGTTTGGATCACGGGATTCATTTATTACTTTTGTTGAATTTGTGGGGTGGAATGGGAATTTTATTTATATTGTTCTTGTTATTGCTAGTTGAATTGGATAAACAGAGCTTTTGTGACCTCAAAGTTTCGAATACAACTGAGAATCATGTTGCTTTCAAGGTATTGTTCTGAACCTGAGTTTTGTTGGGATTTGTTTTTGGTTTTTGTTTGACCTGGTCTCTTTCAGGTGAAAACTACTTCGCCGAAGAAGTACTTTGTGCGTCCGAATACCGGGGTTATTCAGCCTTGGGACTCATGTGTAATACGAGGTGCGTAGTTGGATGCATTGATTGAGCATATGCATTTTCACTGCTAGTTGATGATTATGTCTTTGTGTTGTTCATGAGATGTATGGTTTAGGCCTTTAGGGTGCATTGGTTGTCTTTTATTTGTGTTGTTTGTAGCGAATGCTTCGTGTTTATTGTGTAGCTACAACGGGTATGTGAGATTGATAAGTTTCTGATGCGTTTGTAGTGACCCTCCAAGCTCAGAAGGAGTATCCTCCCGATATGCAATGCAAAGATAAATTCCTTCTCCAAAGTACTATAGTGCCTCCAAATAGCGACGTTGATGAACTCCGTCCAGATACGGTAAGGATTCAGAATGTTGTAGAAGATTTTTTTTTTCATTTCTACATTTCCTCTGTTGATCTCTCCATTCTGGATCTAAAATGACTGTTTCTCGTCTTGTTTTTCCCTCCAGTTTAACAAGGAATCGGGAAAAGTATTAGAAGAGTGTAAGCTTAAGGTTGTCTATCTCTCACCTGGTTCGACGAATGCGGAAGATGGCTTGAAATGTAACGATTCAATGGTAAGTTTTTTTTCCCATCAGCATTTTAAATTGATTGAGTTAGCATCTCATGTTTACCACTCACTTTCTGATTGTAACTTTTCCTTTCTATGGATTGCAGGCACGCCGCGCTAACTCTAATGATGTGAGTATCACTTCCTGCTTTTCCTTAACACATTTTTCTCAACTGCGTTGCTCATTGTATTGAGAAATTGAAGTCAAAATTGATTCCTTCTATTTTGTTAAAAAGCAAGTGGAATTTGAAATTTACTGTGCGTGAGAGAGATTGAAGTTCGTAGGAGATTCCAATCTCGGTATCTAGTTACGACATTGAAGTCTGGAAGATCTGCTAGATTACTTAATCAAATCATGCTGATATAACTTGGTTGATCTGATCATTACTGCAGCTTTCTACCATGCTTTGTTTTAGGGCATTTAGTTTAGTTAGAGTTTTGTTTTTGCCTTTTCCTATTCGTGATGTGGTCCGTTTTATTGTCTCCAGAATCAGGTCTTGCAGCATCTGAAAGAAGAGAGAGATGCAGCACTGCGGCAAAAACAGCAATTGCAACAACAACTGGTTAGTGCACTCAGTCTGGTTACATGTTTCTTCATTTCTGGATGATCAACGTCATGGGTACACTGTTAGACTTGTTTAAGGATAGAGTTGCAATATGTAATCGGTTGCCTTAATCCTTTCTTTCCGTGGTGGGATAATGCAAGGATAGTAGGGCCCGTAGATCCTCAATTAGAGCAGCAAGGCTCACAATCTAAAAGTAGAGAGTTTCTTGAATATGGTAGACTGAAAAAATGCTCCAGATCGTTTGATAAGCATTTAGTTTCTGGAAACTAAGTCTTTTACGAAATCAATTAGTAATGCTAATGGCATAATGGGAAATGATTGTGCACTAAAGATTTTGTGTGCCAGAAAAGGTAGAATAGCTTCTGTCATTCTTTTGGCCTTGACGATAATACTTTTATCATGGTAAACAGAAATATTCTTTCAAACTGTCCATGTTACGCAATTTTGCGTGTATTTTGCTACCTTCTTATGCATCTTATATCTGACCATGAAATTCGACTGGAACTGTTCAGTCACTCATCTGATATCTTCCATTAGAGCAGCTGTTTTCATCTCTGATCTTAGGTAGACACCATTTGACGTCTCATACTATTTGCAGGAACTTCTGAAAAAGGGAAGAAACCGGAAAGGCGACCCGGGCTTCTCCTTAATGTTTGCGCTCTTCGTGGGGTTGATCGGCATCACAGTCGGCTTCCTCTTCAAACTGTTATTTTCTTCCCCACCGGCTTCAGAATGACTTTACTATGTTAACGTACATTGTCAGGACACATATATTGTTGGTGATTCATTGTAAAATTGAAACCATGGCCTCAATTGAGTGGGGAGGATTGATTAATTTGTTTGATCTTTCTGTAAATTCATCGCTGGATAGTTGATTTTAGCAGGTAGTTTTGAGAAGCTTTGTTTGTTGATGTTATATTGTACTTGTAACCGTTATATAGTCCTGATTTACTTCTAGTGCTGATGATGCTGCCGTGTGTGAGTCTAATGTCCACAGTACTCTATAGTCTATACAGATTTGATTGATACCCCCTCCGGCTAAGGAGAGCACAAAATCATTTTCAGTCTACAGGAAACATATTTGATTGTACGTAAAAATATATTGTATTTAGAAACATGTTACGATGAATTTAATAAGATCTAATATGATAATATTATTGTTAATATATTTATTCAAATACGTGATCAAAGTTTAACAAACCGCCAAATAACAAGTCGTAAATTCGATTGGAACGGATGGAGTAGTGATATTTCACTGTTAATATTTTTTAACTATGTATAACATTAGCAATATCAAATGTTATAATATTATTTTTCATATATCTATTTAAACGCATGATCATAATTTAATAATTTTGATTAAAGAAAAAATCATGTACTCCCTCCGTCCCAACCAAATTTGCACATAGTATTTTTCACAGTTATCAATAAACATTTAACTGTAGCTACGGAAAATAACAGCATGCAAAAAACTGATATTTAAAAACTATATGTTACGACGAATTTAACCATATCTCATACGATAAAATTATCATTCTTATACTTATTTAAATATGTGGTCAATGTTCGACATCTTTGATTGGAAAAAAAATTGTGCAAATTTGATTGGGATGCGGGGAGTATCAGTTTGTTCAGCAATTTTAATTGGAAAAGATGTTATTTGTCACCCTCTATCACCCTCCCTCCATTCTACTAGTTATATAAAAGTTAGGGGTGGCAAAATAGACACATAACTCGCGGGTCAAGCGGGTTATCTAACTTTAAACCCGTATGAGAATGGGTAAAATGGGTAATGGATAAAATGGGTAATGGGTAGTTGAAACATATGAGTTGAAAGGGTTGAGTTTGTGGGTTGACCGTGGGTTTACCCATATGGGTTAAAACTCGTGGGTTTACCCATATGAGTTGATATATAAACTCATATGATCAATATATGGGTTGAAACCCGCAGGTTTACCCATGTGGGTTGATATATAAACCCACATGGGTTGATACATAAATCCATATGAGTTTATATATAGGTTGAAACCCACGGGTTTACCCATTTTGACCCGTGAGTTGAACGACTTTCAACCTGCGGGTTGAGCGGGTTTCAACTCGACCCATTTTGACCCGACCCATATTTTACCCATCATAAAATGGGTCATACCCATATTTTTTAATTACCCATTTTACCCAACCCGTATTTGACTCGTCCGTCCAATTTACACCCCTACTTCTGTATATGGAAAATCGATTTCCCCAAAACTTTACTTATTTTAGGGGATTGGTTGCATTTAAAGGGTTATCAATCTAATTTGAATATTTTAATTGATTAATTATTTTGCCCCCCGTCCCCCGGAAAGGTTAAATACTACCTTTCGAACCCTAATATTACTAGTGAACAAAAATCTACTACTCCCTATGTCCCAGCATAAGCATCACAATTTTTTTTTCACGATTTTCAAAAAATATGTTTGACCATTAATATTTTTAACTACGTACAATAACTGCAAATAAAAGGTTGATATTTAGAAACTACTTATTACGATGAATCCAACAATATCACACACAATAACATTCTTGTTTGTATATCTATTTAAACATTTGGTCAAAGTTTGATAATATTGACTGAGAAATAGTAAGTGTGCAGCTTTCGATGAGACGGAGAGAGTATGATTTTTATCAAAACTAATTTTAGGTCTCCATATAAATCCATCATAACATTTTGTTAAACTCATTTTCACTTGGTAATTTAGTATCTCCTTTTTCCCATCCCCCTTTATCTCATTTTTACTTGTCCCCACTTTGTCGCCCAAAACATGCGTTCTTCATCCATCATGATCGGTGGTAGTATCAACAGTTTTCATTCATCGACAATCGTTGCCATAAATCTTCCATAACAGTCGTCAACCCATTCACCATGGTTGCGACTGCCATGAATCTTCACACACTGTTGTGAGTTACATCCATGCCCCCAACTTAGCTCTATCACAACCATTTTGTCTTACCCATATCAAACTATGTAATTCAGATCGTCACTGTAATATCGAAGTTTTGACAAAAGATGACAGCTAAAAGCGAGACAAATAAATAACCAATCTAAATATTAATTTTTTAAAATAATGAAATAACAATACATAGATGTGAGGATTTCTTTTATAGTCTCCTCTAATGACAAAATTAACAAATAATCATTTCCAGAATAGTTGACTTCCTATAAATGAATACCTAGTTGATTAGTAGTACTTGATTGTGATTAGTGGTAAGATTATGGTTTGCCACGTCATCAGCCGCGAGTTTATACACCTACGAACCACTGAACCCCATTGCAGACACGTCTTCCGTTTTCCCTCCCGCCGCTGTTCTATGGCCGCCTTCCTCCGCCGCCTCGCGCCCCTGCGCCGCCGCTCTCCTCTGGTACGCTCTCTGCCGCCAGTAATTCTCTTGTTTCTCACTTTACACGTACTCACTTTGTGATCATCGCGATGATTTTTATCCTTTCGAATTCATACGTACACGGTACACTCATGTACATAGTGCATCGTCATTATGAGTTTGCTTAACTTCAGATGATTTTCCATACGCAGAGCTCGAGCATTTCGTATTTCGGATGCGGAGAAGGTGCGGAATTTCAATTCAATTGATACTTGTATGTGTTTGTGTGTGTGTTTACACGGAGTGAATGTCTTGGAGGATACTGAGGATTCAGTTGACTTTGCTGAATTTGTGTTGTTAGGTTTCGGGGGAAGCTGCTTTTCGGCGTATTCTGCCACTCCTTCCCCTGAGGAGAGGGTGTCGAAAATCGAGGAGTTGGCGGAACAGGTGGTTAGTAGAGAGAGCCTGATTCCTGAGGATGAAATTGAGAAAATTAGGTGCGAATTCCATGCTGCTAAGGAAAGGTTTCGTAAAGTGCCTGAGGAGTTGAAACGGATGCCGAAAACGAATCCTGAAGGTTTTTTTTGCTAGGTTTCCTTGAGTATCCTCTGTTACTTCTGTGTTTTTTTGTTGAGGTCACTGGCTTATGTGGTGTATTTGTAGGTATATTCGTAAATAAGAACTTGAGATTGGACAATATACAAGTGTACGGATTTGATTATGACTACACTTTGGCGCATTACTCTCCTAACCTACAATGTTTGATTTACAACCTTGCTAAAGAGCACCTAGTTAGTGAGGTCAGTATTGAACTTCGTTAGTTTTTTTGCTTCATGGTTAAGAAGTGTTCCCAGGCTTAATTTAATTCCGTTATGATTTTGGCTTTTTTCGTGGCCTTTTCCAGTTTAAGTATCCAGAAAGTTGCTTGGACTTTAAATATGATCATACATTTCCAATCAGAGGGCTCTATTATGACAAGTCTAAAGGATGTTTGATGAAATTGGATTTCTTTGGCTCTATTGAACCAGATGGATGTTATTATGGAAGGCGCAAGGTACTCTATTCAAAATTGCACCATGTGGATACTTTTAACAACTATTATTCATGAGAATATGCAATTTCTTCTTTGAGATTTGAGATTGAATTCTGGCGACTGAAAACTGAATAGATGAGTGATGAGTTGGGAGAAAGCCCCTTTCGAATTGTGTACTGTTCTTATCTTATTGTACATGTGTTTTCACAACATGAAGGCTGCTTGTTAAAGTTACAACAATGTGTGTCACATTTTGAAATTTGCTGAACTAGAAAAACATTTTAGCAATGTCTGCTCCCCATTTCTCTTTTCATTGTTGCTTTTATTTTAGTTCTTCTTTGTATTTGATTATCGAACATTGTAATGACAACTTTGAGCTCATTGTGCAGCAATTGGTTTACTATGCTAAACTGTAAAATTATGTTAACTGTTTTTAGATCCAAGTCTAAGTCATCCAGCATCACTGAATCAAAATATGCATTTCAAATTTCTTTTATTACATGTTCAGTTCTCAAAATTTGGAATTTGATTGTTGATATTTAATAAAGAAGTGAGCTTAAATTGTTAAGTGAACTGTATTGTAGTGGACCTATTGTATCCAGTAGAAGTAACATGAGGCTTTAGCCATTTTCGGACTGCTAACTTGTTTTTTCTTGTGAAAATTTGCAGCTTAGCCAGAATGAAATAGACGAAATTTATGGGAGTAGATATATAGGCCGTGATCAAGCGCGAAGACTAGTTTGCTTGATGGATTTTTTCTGCTTTAGTGAGGTTCCTTCTATAACCTATCTATGGATGTCAATTTTTGTTGCTGAAATGGTTTTCATTTTTGTTTTGCCGTAGAATCTGTGATTTTGACTGATGGAACAAATTTTGATACTTATCTGGCAATGTTAAACTGCATGCTAAAATTCAGTGTCGAGATCTTGTAGCAAGTAGTGCATGTTGCACAGTAGTGCAGGAAAGGTTTATGCTAGACTGCTAGCTATCAATCCAAGAAAGTCCCTATTTTCCATATTTTAGGGAAAGCTAAAATATTTACTGCTGACGAGGAGATGATATGTGTTGTGATCTACGATCAAATTATTAGTTATGTTATGTGACACTGAAATGAGATAGGATCCATCTAGTAGACATCGGATAGTGGGTTAATGATTTTTTCATTATTGTCTTTTGTCCTTTGGATCCTTTTCTTTCAGATTGTTTGAACTTTTTCTTGGTTTTCTAATTCAAGCTTCTTAAAGTTAGTTTGTATCTACTATGTTTATGAGTATAAATTGCATTCCACATACTGTATTGCGAGAAGTTGATTTGCAACTCCAAGTTAAAGAGGGCATGATTTTGGCATTGGATTTGACCTTTGTACATTGACTTGTGGCCTTCGTTCTATGTACTATAATTCCAGTTAGTGTTCTTGTTCTGGAAATATCTGACTTCTTTTCTTCTTCTTTCCTTTTCTGGCACCTTGAAGGCTTGTCTTCTTGCTGATATGGTTCAACATTTCATTGATGCAAAACTGGAATTTGATCCTGGTTATGTCTATGAAGACGTCCGTCGAGCAATACAACATGTTCACCTAAGTGGTTTGGTTCGTAGGGGAATCCTCTCGGATCCCCATAAGTATCTGATGAAGAATGTAAGTTCTACTTTCATTAATTTCACTTGTAAGAATTTTCTTCAATTTGACATGTCTCCACATTCATAGTCATGTTCAACTGAAGTCACTATTTGTTCTTTTTTTGGGAGCAGGGAAAACTACTGTCATTCCTAAGGATGTTGAAGGATAAAGGGAAGAAACTTTTCTTGTTGACCAACTCCCCATTTTATTTTGTTGATGGTGGAATGCGCTTTTTAATGGAGGTAATTTTTGAATTCTGACAAAATTTTAAAATGTAAAGGATTATGGTAGATCTAAAATAAAAAATAAACCGGGGCACTAATAAAAAATCATAAATTAATTAACTAAAATATTAAAAAATATATTTTCTTTTGAAAAAAGGTAGGGCAATTACCCTACCTTGCACAAGGCTAGCTACGCCTCTGCTTTATAATCACATTGTCTTTTATATCATCCTATGTATTAAATCATAATTTCCTTTCTTTTTTTCCTGACTAAACTTAGATGAAAGCTTAAGGTCAACAACCTGTCTTAGACTTAGAACATTCACTTCAAGTCTTTATTCTTTGTATTGTTCAAGCGTGGTGCTTGAACAATTAGTGAGTATTAACGAGTCCACGTTTAAATTAAGCAGAAATATTATTCAGAAACTGCTGGATATAGTGTTCCATGTGGTGCTTGACATATTAGGAAGGAGCATTAATGAGTCCACTTTTAAATGAAGTATTTTGCATCAAACCTTGTGGCACGGAAGTAGTGTATTGCTTTACTTTCTATCTGTATTCTCTTTTCTGGTTCCCTCTTCTTTACCTGTAACTGCAAATGCTCTAATTAAGTTCTTCTAAATTATTTAAATGTTTAGGAGTCATTGGGTCCACAAGATTCCTGGAGGGAGCTTTTTGATGTTGTGATTGCGATAGCAAACAAGCCGGACTTTTACACCTCCGAGCACCCTTTTCGGTACTTTTCCATATTATTGTTAATTTAAGTGTTTTCATTAAAAAAACGGAATATGAATTTCGTGAGTAATATCTATCAGTTAGTTGGCAACACTTGAACATTTATGCGACATTTGTGAGGGACAAGCTTCAAATGTTGTTCTGAACTTGGGTTTACAATTTTTAAGAGATCCTGCCCAATGGCGCAGACAGTGTTGATCGATAAGACTGCATCACAGGCTACTGTCTTTCTTCTCGAGGCAGTATGCAGAATTAATTGAATAATTTGATCTTTTCACATATTGAGTTCTACTGATATAGTTGGGACATGAGTTATGCATCACAGTTTGTTCCAAGTAAGATTTGGGTTAGAGTGGGGAAATTTTACTCGGTTTAACTTTCTTTTCGTAATTGTCAATGGAAATGAATATTTATGTGATTTCTCAATGAGCTTCATATATTGAATTCAACATTCTACTCAGGCCAAAAATTAGAAAGGAAATCTCTTTAAAATTCTCTTTCTTTTTCTTCATGTTTTGGATCTCAATGAGTCTGAAACCTCTCTGTAGGTGTTATGATGTAGAGAAGGATGCACTGGCCTTTTCAAAGGTGGAGAGTTTCCTTCCTGGCAAAATATACTACCATGGATGCTTGAAGAGTTTCTTGGAAATTACTAAATGGAATGGTCCTGAGGTATCTAACTTATTTGCTAATCATGTTTGAAAGACTTTAAGTCAGAAAACCCTTCTCCCTGTGAAGAGGCATTATGCCACTGTATATAGATTGCCTAGTACTTGTTCTCCATGCTGGCTTTATCTAACACTTAATTCAGTAACTTCTTGACAGAGTGACCCATGCTCTTAATCTTAATGAGTTTCAAAGAACATGCTGACAGGGCTGCTGTAACATCTGCATCTATCAATTCAATCAGTAGTTGAGCATGAAAACCCTCTCTGTAACACATGATCTCAGACTCCTATAGTTGCTTTCTGAAGAATAAACGCTGCAAACACCTAGTACTATCAAACACTGATGGCCATCATTAAATATATCAAATTTAACTGTGTGTTTATTTACTTAAATTTACACTTTATGACTTCGATGTCATCTTTTAATTTTAATTTGGCATGCTTGTAGGTTAATAATTTCTAATGCACAGTTCTGATGAAAAATCTTAGGTTATCTATTTCGGCGATCATCTATTTAGTGACCTTAGAGGGCCTTCAAAAGCTGGATGGCATACTGCTGCAATAATCCATGAATTGGCGGTACGGCATTATTCTCGGTTCTTTCAATTGTTTCTCAGCTTATGATGGACTTATGTTTTGTCGTGTCGTTTGGGTCCCATTTTATAATTCTGACGGAAGGGACTACTGTATCTGTATTTTATTGGAATAAAATCTGAGAGGTTACCATGGGGTTAGAGAATTTAGGTTCAATAGCATTGAAAGAAATTTATCAGAATGGATATAAATAAATGCCCCATTGCTGGTAAAAAGTCCTTCATTTCCTTCTTATTTTTCTAGAGAATTGGTATATATGAATTTGGGACCTCGATATAGTGTCCTTCCTTCCTCAATTAGACCGATGCTCCACATCTTGCTTTCATAGCTTGCATTCTCGCTGTGATGCACTTCCTGTTAGCTCTGAGGCTTCTACCACCTAACTTGTTTATATACCAGAATCTTTATGGTGTGTGGTCAAATACATTGCATGGTTTTCATGGACTTTGATCTTCTGCCTATTCATTTGTAGTGACTTTTTTTAGTTTCTTTTTTAATTATGGAGTTAGTTTTATATATCTGCATGCTTTCTTTACTCTGTATCTTTCTCGCCTACTGTGGAGGGAAACATCTGATACTTACATGAGATGAGAAGCTAAGTTGTTTGTGGGTTTTTATTAATGCTTTAATTGAATATATGTATGCATTGGCAATTGTTGATGTGCATATTATATCTACTAAAAAATGATGCCAGAGTGATACTAAGATGGTATGGTTGTTTAGGTCAGTTCTCAGGTGAAAGGAACAACATTAAAGTTGAAATTCCAATTCAGATATTTTGATTGTACTTTTCTTCAGTGCATTGTTTCCAGTGATAATCATCATTTATCTAAACATATTTGTTGAAGTGGCGTTATAAATATTTGCTTGTTTGTTGGCTCCACATCTACACTGATATTGGATGAAACATATCAAGAAATGCATTAATCCTTTGAAGTTTACTGACTAGTTGAGTTATTATCTTGTTCTATAACATTTACCCGGCTTGTCTTATTTTCTCTGTTTTCAGAATGAGATAGAGATACAGAATGATGACAACTATCGATTCGAACAGGTAATCAACCAACAGATTTTCAAGTTGCATATGAACTAACGTGTTTCCTGTTTAACTTGTTTTTCTTACCTATTTTTTTGTTAAGTTACTCACAATTAAGACTTATGAGCCCATCTAAGATTTCAAGAAAAGGATATGCTTTTAACAATTAATATCTTCTGAACTTATTATATACTAAAATTCTGTCTTGTTGGGGTTTTATCACTAAGTCCAGACTCTCACATGCTTGGGCATATCAATTTCTTACTTTTGACTTGGGAGATTTCATGTATTTTCTTTCCTTGAAATGGACTGAACTAGATTTTGTGTTCCTTCCCTCTGTTCCTTGTTTAGGCCAAATTTCATATAATACAAGAACTTCTTGGGAAATTGCATGCTACTGTAGCCCACAGCCACAAAAGTGAAGCATATGAAGCACTTGTTGTGGAGCTTAATGAAGAAAGGCAGAAGGCACGTTACAGGATGAAAAGCATGTTCAATAGCTCATTTGGTCCCACTTTCCTCAATGACTCGAGCCAAGAATCTGCATTTGCTTACCACATCCATCAATATGCAGATGTTTATACCAGCAGGCCTGAAAACTTTTTGTCTTATCCACCTGACGCATGGCTTCATGTACCGTATGACATTAAGATCATGCCTCACCATGTGAAGGTGCTTCTATCTTCAAGTTTTTATCTTCTTATTTTTCAATTAAATGCCATCTAAGCAGCAACGGATACTGCTTTTCATTGTATATGATGTTGATTGCAGTTAACAAGTAGGGATTGACCACAAATTAACATATGACTAACTAATACTATCTATCATGGTAGAGGATATTTAGGTTTAAAACATCCTTGGTTCAGTCCCAGTTGAACTCTACTTGTACTAATGAGCCTCAGGTTTTATGGTTTACCATTCGATGGGCGATGGTCTACTACGTATAAATGTCATTTGAAACTTTCTTGAGAGGTCTTTAGTTTACTGTTCACTGAGAACTTGTTATGATATTCTGTTGGTACCACTCAATTTCTCCTCCAATCGGAGGTTTTATCTAAGCGGCTTACCTGACTAGGATAGACTTGTTTTCCTGGCAGGTTTCATCAAATTTGCTCAGGAGTTGATTCTTTATAGCTCCAATGTGCAAGCAAGGCAACTTGCTGTTTACCTTTACCTGAGGACAACCTGCTACAGAGGCTCGGAAGTAAATACTGTTTATTGCCAGGTTCCATGACTTCATTCCACATCAAGAGTTGAACAAGACTAGGGGTTTCGAATAAAATATGTAAGTCCACATTTAGCTGCAGCTATTTGAATAGGAACATTGCTGGAGAGAGTTGTCATTCAAACATTCATAATAGAAAGGGAAGTTGATTTTTTTAAAACTTGAATGTACGGACAGATCTTTGAATGAGGCTGGACTCCAACTGGCAGGACTATTGTTGAAGATACCATGGTTATGATGTTGTGGCTTGAAGCCCCAGCTGAAAAGCTGTCTGTATATGTTCTTGTTGATTAACTGTTTATCTTATAACTTTTGTTATGTGTCAAATTTTGAATTTTAAGTAAAGGGTTGCTAAATATTGTTAGTTTCTTCTTCTTGCTATCAGTATAAGCTGTTTCGTGGTCTTCCTGGATTTTGCTCGTAATTTTTGTCCGGCTTCTGGAAACTTGATGAAGTAAAGATTTGATTGCCCCTACTAGCAAAGAGTGAAAGAGATTTTTTGAGAGTATTAGTCTCTATGTGAATCTTTTCCGGATCGAACGAGATTGAATTGGGGTCGGGTCGGGTCGACCATTTTGCACAGACCTAGTTAATGCAATGAGAGTTTTGAAACTAGTTGCATTGAAGTGTTATTTACTGAACAAATCTCATTAATTATTATTCTCCTCAGCTTCCGTTCTGGTTCTCGTTCATGAACCAAATCTTCGATAATCTTTAATTGGGTGAAAACTGAGAAGCAAAGTAGCAAATGTGATTCGCTCGTTGTTGGTTGCTACATTCTAGGACACCAAAGATTGTGAATCCACAAGACCAGATGTCGAAGGGGCATGACAACAGAAAAAAGAACACCAAAAAGGTGTGTTATTTAAGGTTGCCCATGTTTGACCTTTATTTTTAACTATATTTTTAATGAAGAAGTAAAACCGGAAAAATGCAATTTAATTCTATTTTGAGAGAGGAAAAATTCAACTTTTGAATTTTTTTTTTGTACAAGCTGTAGTTTTGTTGAACAATAAAAAGGATTACGACATTCTTTGGGAATTTCCATACATTACCAACATTTTGGGAATTTTCTCTGGTAGAAAGATTCTTGGAGATATTTTGATGCTTACAATTTTGAATTGTGGGAAATGCATGGACAATTATACTCCCCTCTGACTAAATTACAGCCTAATCATTGCACACCGTTCGAAAACTATGTTTGACCTTTAATATGTTTAACTACGTACAATACCGTAAATAAAAAGTTGATATTTAGAAACTACTTTTGATGATGAATTAAACAATATCACATACGATAATATTATTTCTCATACGTCTATTAAAATTTGCGGTCAAATTTTAATAGAGAATAGTGTCATAAAGTTGGTGAATAATTTGGACTGGGACAGAGGGAGTGTCGTATCTCAAGGGTACAATATAATCAGCATCCCCGTAATCGTTAACAACTAAAAAATAGGATATACATTAACCCATTATCCTAAAATATAGGATTTCAAATTTTCAACTTAAACTTACACCTGGGAATATGTTAATCTTGTGTATCCCCGGGTACATGGGTTGAGCTAGGCGGGGGCAGGAGGGGGCTTCATCCCCCGTCGGGATGAGATTTACAGGAAATATGGGAGTAAAATCTTTTAAATTTGTGTTCCAAATCCCTGTAATATAAAGAAAAATGGGGGATTTTTAATTTTTTTTCTACATATCAGTCACCGCCATACATGTTTTCTGTCTCCGCCCCTACCAGGTACCAAATAATTTACCATGCATGGAAATGTGAAAGCAAATGAATTTTGCCCATCTAATTTTAAGACCTCAACAGTTTGAGCAATAAGATCAATACATGGAGACCCCTAACTTCCAGTTGCCAAAAAACCGAAGCCCTTTGTCCTCTACCCAATTTCCCACCTAACTTAGCCATGCCCTTTCAACCAAATTTTCCTCATAAACATTATTATTATCACTAATTAGCATTATGACTCATCAAGCAACATTAACAACAAAGAATAGTCTTTGCGTGTGGATAACTATGGTGACCATTTATAACAGTGACCTAACTTTCTGATTCAAGTCCCTTTTTCTGGTTATAAAATAGTTGAAACCAAAGCTGGAATTCTGAAAGCGGCTATGCAATTGGGCCTTGAACTGTTATTGTTCAACAACTTCATCTTCATTTTGGCTTCTCCAATCTACCACATTATATACACTACTCAGCCTCTGCTTTTGTTTTTTCTTATTGTGTCTGCTAAAAAGGTCAAGAATTTGAGGAAATTAATATGGAGGCTTGTGGGAGGAATATCGATGATCAGAAACAGAAAGATTCAGTTTGTGTTCTTGATGCATCCACTTTTGTGGGCTTTTGGCTTGTCAAGAAGCTCTTGGTTAGAGGCTACACAGTTCATGCAGCTGTCAGAAACAATGGTAAAAACTAAAAAATGTGTTCTTGATGCTTTCAACAGTGGTGAACAATGGTGAAAATCAGGTTTCTTTTTTCAGGAGAGGCAATCATCTCCAAGAAAATTGTGGATTTGGCGCGAACGGAGAAAAAGCTGAGGATTTTCGCGGTTGATGTGCTGGATTACCAGAGCATTCTTGAGGCTTTGAAGGGCTGCAGTGCTTTGTTCTGCTGTTTAGATAATCCGGATGGTTATCATGTAAGTAGTTTTGATTCTTCCAATGTTTGAAGTTTCTTAAAATTGTTTCCAGTTATGAAGATTCTTGTAATTTGTTTTGTTTAGGATGAAAATGTGGATTATGAGGTGAGAGGAACAATCAATGTGGTTGAGGCCTGTGCACAGACATCCACAGTAGAGAAGATTGTGTTCAGCTCTTCTTTAACTGCAGCAGTTTGGAGGGAAAACATTTTCTCCCAAAAAGATGTCGATGAAAGGACTTGGAGCGATCCGGAGTTTTGCTCTAAAAAGAAGGTTTGAGTTCTGTCTGAAGCTCTTCATGGTTTTTTACTTTCTCCATCCCACTTTAACAGTCGTGTTTCTGTTAGAATATAACTGTATCTCACATCGACAGTTGAGAGACTAGTTGTCTTGTACATAACCTTTGTAGGTTACTCCTCCTGTTACCAATTGGTTTTCTGATGAAATCCCACTGAACTTGTGTGTTGGTCCTTAGTGCACGTGTTCTCTTTCTCTGATGGACCCGTGTCTGATTTCTACAGTTCCAGTTGTACTGTTGTAGTCGAAAATTTGACAAATCCCTATAGATCAGAGTATTTTGAAAGCTTTTCCTTTTCTGATTTTCCTCAATGGATGCAGTTGTGGCATGCTTTGGCTAAGACACTCTCTGAAAAGGCCGCTTGGGCGTTGGCTATGGATCGAATGCTTAACATGGTTTCGATCAATGCTGGCCTAGTTCTTGGCCCTGCAGTTGTTCAGCACAACCCTAGTGTAACAATGGCATATCTTCAAGGTACATAACGGTATCTGCAGAGTAGGATGTTTATATGTAATTTGGTTTTGCATACCAATTGTTGATGTTTTTCATCGTGAATGCAGGAGCAGCACAGATGTATGAGAATGGTGTCCTTGCTTTTGTAGATGTCGATTTTCTCGCAGATGTTCATGTAAGAGCCTTTGAGGATGAATCCACAACTGGGAGATACTTGTGCTTTAATCAAATAGTGAACACTGAGGAAGAAGCTTTCAAACTTGCACAAAGCTTGAGACCTTTGATATCTTTGCCTCCTAGGTATGCAGTGCTAATTTTCGGGTTTTCCTGATCATCAAACACGATGGCAGAATATGATCCATTTTACGGTCTAATGGTTTGTGTGTTATTTTTGTTGTTCAAAGGTACAAATACGAGGACAATCAAGCAGAAACAGAAGCATTTGAAGAGAAATTGAGAAGCAAGAAGCTAAACAAGCTTGTTGAGGGCATTTCAGTACTGAGTTCTAATTTGCATGCTTACTAGCTAATAGTGGATATTTGATATTTATATTAAAGAGTGGATAAATTGGAGGGAGATTTGAAATAATCCCTCGACTTGTTCTGCATTGATTTTTTGTGCCTTTGTCTACTTTAGGATCGGAGACTGATAAGGAAATTATCGATAATTTCCTTATCAGGGACCATTCTAATTCTATCTGCAACACTCTGGGGCACGGAGTTTTTTTGTTGGTCTTGATAAGAAACTTGTGAGATTCTAGTTTTGGTGTTATCATCTACTAGACTACTACTCAAAATTGTCTAGGTTGGGATGTAAAATTGAATCAATATGTGACTACTATACCGTGCATTTACGCGAAGTTATTGATTATTAAACAGAGATAAATTCTCGTGTACTTGTACTTCTCAACGTTATGGTATTTTCTTCTCCCAACTATTCTTGATTCCTCTATGGTTTTAGTACAAAGTAATACGATCATAAAAAATAAATGAGTAATAATTATATTTGTAGGATCTCATATGTACCAGGTACTGAGTTCCATCACTATTATAAGAAAGTTGGCAGCTATAATCATATTTTACTACTCTCATCTCATAGTGCCAACTTAATCTGCACACTTTGATTTTTAACAGTCGACTTAAAAAATATTTGACCATTAGTATATTTAGCTATGTACAATTAAAAATTAGTATTATGAAAATACACATTAAGAAGAATCTAGCACTATGCCACATGATAATATCTTTACTTATATATTAATAGAATTTTATAATAGTTTAAATTAATCAATTTTAACTAAATGAATAGTTCAATTGTAATTTAAACTGAAACAAATGGAGTATATTGTTTTCTTATCTTGAAAAGGCACAAATTTGAGATTGAGAATACTGTAATGTAACCGAAATGAAATCCCAAAAGAATAGTAAATCCACGTAAACAAACATAATAGGCTGTAGGTGACTAAACATTGGATCGAATCAATTCCGAAAATAATCAAAAATCAAAGAAAAATTCCCTATTTAAGCAAGATTGGCAAAAAATTCCCAAAGTAAGCCAAAAACACTATTCCAATTTCTGGAATTTTACAAAGCAACCTATGAAGTTTTTAGAAATTCTAAAAACAACCTA
>JAULKK010000001.1:14522881-14534735 GCA_032355705.1 Rubia peregrina | reverse complement strand
CCACTAGCTACTTAATTGTAGTTAGCACGCATTAGGGCTTAAAAATAGTATCTTTGAGAGGACGGTGACGACCTCCCCACCACGCCGCTTGGAGCGCCGCCAGAGCAACCCGGAGCACAGCAGGGCAAGGAGCACCACTGTTTGATCCGCGTTTCGACTCTGTTTCAAGCACTAGCACTTCGCCTACGTTTCAAACCCGGAGCTTCAACGCCGTATCACCGGTGCTTCAACTCCGGCACTCTAAAGATGCTTGATCGCCGTTTGTCGAATACGGAGCCGGATCTATCTGGGGACTGCTGGAGACAATGGTTAAGGGTGTTTGGGGTGAGATTGGGAAGGGGAGCCATCAGATGAAGAGTTTTCGGCGACGCACACACACAAGGCTGACTAACTAGGGGTTTGGTTTTAATTTTATAGAGAAGGGAGAGAGTTTACTAAGAAGAGAGAGAGAGAGAGAGAGAGAGAGAGAGAGAGAGATGACTTTTTCTTATTGTTGTTAAGACATCCTCATTCTGGGTACGATGCTCTCTAATTTATCAATTCTAAAAGTAGATAGAGTAGCAGTATCAATTGAGCACAAACGTACACAGTTAGCTACGATTTTTAACCCACTTCCTACAAATTGGGTTATAGGAATGAGCTTTATCATGACTGGTCTAACCATATAGGAGACAATATTTTATAAAAAAATATCATAAAAATCTTTTAATATAAAGAAAGGGAATCGTTAATGATGTTGTATACCATACCGTACCAGCTCCAATTATACTTGAATACTCCCTCCGCCTCAGTTTAAATTGCATGAAATATTTTTTACGATATTTAAAAAATATCTTTGACCGCTAATATGTTTAACTACGCATAATAAAAAGTAAAAAAGTTGATATTTAGAAACTATTTATTCCGATAAATTCAACAATATCACATACAATAATATTGTTGTTTATACATCTAATTAAATATGCTGTTAAAATTGAATAGTTTTGCAAGGCCTGAGAATTACAGTCTGAGCTAAAAAGTTTTGCAAGGCCTGAGAGTCAGAAAAAATGATGTTGAAGAGGGTACGCATTGAAGTTTGAGGTCGGTTTTAGAGTTTGAATTGAAAATTGCATTCAGATTCTCCATAACAATTTCAGATGGTCAAAATGAGTATTTGAGTTATTGGACCAAAAGGTGATAACGCGTGTCCGCAGTGCTCCCATCTGTCCGACACCACAGACCTTGATGGGAGAGGTAAAGTCACGGTAGCCCAGCGCCAGGACTCGTTGACCGTCCGCCCTCGGTGCGCACAAGGGACCCCTGCCTCAGCCCGTGGGCCTGGTGCCAGGTCAGGGAGATCCCAACACTGCCATTGCCGAGATTCGAACCTGAGACATTGGACCAACTAATCAACGTCTCAACCGTTGAGGTATACCCGTGGGTGTTGTAGGTGACTATACAACCATAATCTCAATTGTAGATACTCCCTCCGGTTCTCTAACACTGATACATTTTCTTTCTTTTTTTGGATGATTTTTTAATATTGGCACATTTCTTTTTTTGGCAAATTCCAGATTATTTTCATCCACTCATTTTACTTTTTACCTTTTCAATGAACTTTCAATCACTAATTCTACCTTCCTAAATCCTTGTGCCAAAAGAAAATGTACCAATGTTAAAGAATCGGAGGAGTATTTAGATACACCAATCAGAACTATCAAATATTTTTTAACATTTTGTAATGTCAGAGTGAGGCGCTTAGTGTTGATAACGCGAGACATTTTTTTAAAAGAGAATTTGTATAAAGGGGATGAGAAGTTTACAAATTAATAAAAGGGCATAAGTTTGAGAAAAAAATATTAGTAAGAGCATATGATGAGACCCTCCGGTCCTCTAACGATGAACTATTTTTTTCATATTTTTTGAGTCATGGGTTACTTACAATAATCGATTATAAAATTTTACTTTTTAGAAATTACATGTTACCGAGAATTCAAAATCATCTCACATGATATTTGTTATTATCTACAATTTTTTTTTATCAATAGTCAAACATATAAGGAAAAAAATTGTGGTCCATAATTAGAGGACTGAAGGGGTAACACCCAGGTGAAAACCCAGCAGTCAGTGGGCCCATCGAAACGACGCCGTTCTCTGGCAATCTCCTTTAATTCCAGCTTTCAACAGAAATTTCTGGAAGCCATTTTCTCTCCCTCCAATCCAACAATGGTGCTGATTGAACCTGTAGCGCCGCCACCGGAGAAGGAGACAGTTCCGATCACACAAACGCCGCCGAAAGATGAATCGGCGGCGGTGGAATCATCAGCAGCTGATGGTGCTGCTGCTGGATACTCGTCGGACGGGTTTGAAACCGCCAGCGAAGCTGACCTGAACGAGGAAAACGACGTCGTTGGAGAAGAATCGGAAGGAGGAGGGGACACGCGGCTAGTGGAGTTGAATCAAGAGGAAATTAATGAGGCAAAATCATTTTTACATAAATTTACCGCGTGTTCATCTTATTTAAAATTTGCAATTATAATTCCGATAATGTTACAGTCTCTGTAATTTGGGGCTTAGGTGAGGGTTTTAGTCTCTGTGTTTTGGCTTTTTCTAATGCTTTGCGCTTTTCAATTTTCTTTGTTCCGATCAGAAAGCACTGAAAGAAGCAAACGATGCTAAAATTGAAGGGAACAACTTGTTCAAAGAAGGGATCTATGAGGAGGCGTTGCTGAAGTATAACATTGCCTTACAAGCTGTGCAAACTATACCCTCTGCTTCAGAACTGTGCTCCGCTTGCCACGCGAATCGCGCCGCCTGTTATTCCAAATTGGTAGGGTAAAATATAGACATTTCTCTAAAGTAGCGTCATTTTTTCTTCTGCTACTAAAATTTAGGTACGCCGTAAGGAACTTGAGCATGCAGTTTCGACGTAGTTCCTTATGAAGATAATGTTGAATGTTGGGTGATTGGTGGTTTACAGGGGAAATTGGAGGATACAATCAAGGAATGCACAAAGGCATTGGAGCTGAACCCCAAGTACATGAAGGTGCTTCTTAGAAGAGCAGAGGCTCATGAAAAACTGGAACACTTTGATGAGGCTATTGCTGGTATGTAGCTGTGGAATTTTGTACCGTTTTTCACTACTGAATACTGATGTTAATTATTCTTGTTGCAATGTTGCAGTTGGTTCTTCAAAGTTCTAGTTTCTTACAATGGTTTTTAAAAATTGTACAGATCTGACGAAAGTCCTTGAAATTGACCCATCAAATGATCAGGCTAGAAGAACTGTAATTCGTCTGAAGCCATTAGCTGATGAAAAACGAGAAAAGATGAAGGAAGAGATGATTGGTAAGCATGCTTTTCCTTTGCCATTTTCACACTTCTTTTCCCATTGCTGCATAAATTGTGCCCTTATTTAGGTATTACTTTGACATGGGGAGTACTAGATATTAAAGATCATTCATTCTTTCGCTATTAAAATATTGAAACTGTACATGAAGAGCATTTTGTGAAAGCCTGGAGTCCTGGACTGTCTATTTATTAGGTAATACATAGAGTTACAGTAGAATATTTGCATAGGTGAAAGGAAGAGGTATAAAGAAATGTGCATCAACAAGCACGCGTGTACACATGTAAAGTTTTTTCTTTTTTCCCCCGGTAATATAGATGTGCAGGACTGAATATCAAAGTCTGTTGCCACATTGTATGCCTGTCGTTTCGGTTCTGCTTGGTTTCTTTTTCTGAAAATGGTAGAGCAGGCTACCTTCTAAGCTGCAGCGAAGACTACTAAATTCAATTTAATTGGAAATACACTTTTCTTCTGTACCAATAAAATGGGAAAATATCTGACTTGGGTTCACGGTAACAATTCTTCATAATTGCCTTCTTGAAGAAATGGACTGCAGTACAATGCAATGCTACGTGGATCAAGAACTAGCGAATATAGTTATAACTTCCTAAGCATGCACTTTGAATGTTTTTTCTTTCAGTTTCTTGTACAAAATATGCATGAAAATTTCCTGGTATTTTTCACCCATCCCTTTTCATTTCATGATAGTCATAATGCTAATCTTTTTAGTTTCTACTCATATTTCCTTAGTTCTGTATGAGTCCATATGTATTTTTTGCCTCTCCTGTTTGTCTATTTCCTTTTCATACGACATCTCTTTATATGCTTCGTTATAACTTCTGCTATGGCAAGAGTTTTCAAGAACTCCACTGTATTTAGTGCTGAATGTCGTTAACTTATCATGTGAACAGGAAAGCTAAAGGAAGTGGGGAATTCCATATTGGGTCGATTTGGAATGAGCGTCGACAATTTCAAAACCGTGAAAGATCCAAATACTGGTTCATATTCCATCCAATTTCAGCGCTGAGTTTAGTTTAGTTGTCAAAACTTATAAGATGTGTTCTTTAAGCTTGAAGCCTCCGGATTGTGCTACTATTGAAGCTGGGGGCACACTCTGATCTTTAGTTATACATGATTAAGCCTGTACATTCATATCTTTTTTCGAAAGTTACATTCATATCTTTGTGAGAAATTTAATGTGTTTTATTTTTGGGAAATATAAATATATATAACCATATATATTTGAGAAAGTGTGTATATAACTCTGAGATAATTTTTAGTGCAAAAATAACCCTAACTGCTTCACATAAGTGCAATTATAATCCTAAAGACTATATTCTGGCATTGATTGGCCATTTCCGGCCTTTGACCAACTGGAAATGATCAAAATGCCTTTTCAGCCTGATACAAAAATTTGAAGGACAAAAATGTCCATTACCCCACCATTGTTCTGCCACCACTGCCATTGCCACTGCTCCACCGCCACCACCGCTACGGCACTGCCGCTTCGAGGTTTTTCATTATTGCAGCTGCTAAATCAATCAATGGAGTCGGGAACCATTAAGCCCAAGTCTTCCATTATTGCCTTTCTGAGGCGGTGGAGTTATTCCATTATTCTCAGGTCTTCCATCAAACCATCAAACTCATTCTAACGTTCAATCAATGGAGCGGCGACAACTCCATTATTGCAGCTCCACCGCCGCCACCCATCCCCGACCACCACACCTCCGCTGTTCAGCCTCACCCGCCACCCAGCCTTGCCACCCCGCTAACCATCAACCCCGCCACCGGTCCACCACCCCTGCACCTCCTCTGTTCATCCCTGCCCCGCCACCACTTTCCTTCCTCTTCCGCCACCTAAACTCGTTGCCTCCCCCTCGTCGAAACCCAAGCCCCGCCACCTGAACACGTCGCCTCCCCCTCATCGAAACCCTAGCCCCATTAAAACCCAATCCCGACGGAGAAAATCAATCACCACCAGCCACCGTCGCCCCCGGTCGAAACCGTAGCCCCGTTAAAACCCAATCCCGACAGGAGAAACCCAATCACCACAGCCACCCCATCGAAACCCAATCTCGTTGCGGCGGCGCTTGCGACACCACTTTCGGTTGAAGAAAGGATTCAACCCAACGGAGAAAAGAAAGAAAAGAAAGAAGGAGAAAGTAAAAGAAAGGAAGAAGCAGGAATTGGCGGGGAGGAAAGGAAGAGAAGGAGAAGAGTAAGGAAAATTAGGGTTTATGGGGTATTATAGATATTTAACTTATTTAAAAAAATTATTTTTCAGAGGGGTAAAATTGTCATTTTAACAAAATCAGACTAAAAATCACCAAAAATGGTATATTTGCACATACACTAACTATTTAGGGTTATATTTGCACGTTCAATTATCACAGGGTTATATATGCACTTTCGTGAATTATGTAGAATTATATATGCCGTTCGCTCTTTATTTTTAAAAGAAAAAAAAAACTAGAATAGAAGGATCCAAGAAAGGAACACTAAAGGCTGGGATAGGAAGATTCTATGGAGTTGATATTTTGGCAGAAACGAATGCGAGGGGAACAAATCCAAAATACTTCATGTGTAGCTGAATAGGAAGCATTAGGATTAGCCGACAAAAAAAATACTCATTCAATTTGTTGGAAACTTGATAAAATCCAACTGCGATGTGTTGTCCGCCACCGGATGGCTCGGCTCAGTCCAGCCGCTCTGCCACGGGATGCGCCGGTGCCGCGGCCTCATGTTGGGGATTATCGACAGATCCGCTTCTGCTAAGTCGTTGGCGTTTCGGATTAGCGTTCTCTACTTTGATATTGATGAGATATAATTGCAAATTTGCTGTAATTTACTTACTAAAGAATTGATTTGTTGATTTATGTTACATTTGTTGTTCAATAATGCTCACAGGAAAATGGAAACACAAGTAGGTCTCTTACATTTCCTCCAGCTGCTCGGCGAATGGATACTCTTAACGATTAGCTTGCTGCCAGTGACCTCATATCACTGCATTGTGCGTTAACAAATGAAACAGTGCAGATAATGAATGCAGATTGTTTGCAACATGTGAAGCCTGGTGAGTGACTTTCCTGCGTTTACCAGTGTTTCTTGCTTGTATATCAATCTGTGATTATTATGTTTATATCAATTTGCATTTATCAGTTTCACTTGCTTATGCGTGTATCAATCTCCGTGTGTATTCATAGTCAATGCTTCTTTCACGTTAGGGGATTTCTGTTAATGATTGAAAGATATAGAATAATCTACTTTTTGGTTATTTAAAATTTTCATCTTCCTCTTTCACCTGAGAAATCTGAAACTCCATTTGTTCCAGCAGATAAGAACAACTTCAAAACAAATAAAGATATTATAACATATACTCCCTCCGTCCCGCTATAAATGACTTAGTTGACTTTTGGGAGTCAACTGCATCACTTTTTAACCACTAATATCTTTATTTATGTGTGTAAAAAAATTCAGAAAAAATATAATATAAAAATACATGTTATAATGAATTCAACGACATATAATATGATAATAGTCTTATATATGTAATAATAGAATTTAATGGTTGAAGTTGGATTAATTTGACACCCAAAAGTCAACTAAGCCATTTATAGCGGGACAGAGGGAGTAGCTAAAACATTGGTGAGATAAACCAGCAAAGCAGGAAAGAAAGTATAAAGAAGCTCCATTCTTAGAAGTAATGCAATTCATTTTATTTGTAGAAAATATGGCACACTCTATATAGACAATGTCCTTACCAGATTCAATTGTCTCCGCAGTACTATCATTCCGGCTAATCTTTTCCGGAACACAATCTGGGAGTCCTATTGGTATGGATGAAATTGATGAAATTTTGGTTTCCAAACCCACCTGAAAACCACCTTGAAAACTACCTTGGGGACTAAACAAATCATTTTGAATTTGTTGGGTACCGAATGTACGCGGTATTGGGGGATCAAAAGATGATATTGCGACATATGTTGGAGATCAAAAAAAATAATTTAGTCTATATTATATATCATAAAAAATTTAAACATTCTCTCATAACTTATCACACCATAATTATTAATTAAATTTTTTTCTTCTATTTATCGTATAATTTCTCTCTCATTATTTTTTATATAACTTTTGTTGTTCTAAATTGTATACTACTTTCTATGCTTGTAGTTTTATGTATGTATCAATTTATTTCTGTATATTTTTCACATTATTTTCAATGTTTATACATTATTTAACACACTGCTAACAGACAAAAAAATTAAATGTGTTTTTATTGACATCTCTCTAAATTACTTGTAGTTATTTTTCTTTACACTTTTTTTTAACACCATACTCCCTCCGTTCCTCAATTAGGCCTTAATGAGATGTGAATCTTTTTAGTTGGCACACTTGTCATTTTTGATAAAATTTCTTCAATTTCATCCACTCATTCAACATTTTACTTTTTACATTCAATTTCATCCACTAATATATTTTCCTAAATCCAAACACCTAAATTTATGGTGTCACTATTAGTGGTATGGAGGGAGTACATATTTTAGTATAATTTCACTAAATTGAGAATTTCGCTATTTTCCTTTAGAATTTATTTTTGATATCGCTTGTACTCCCTTCGTCAAAGCAAAAATGATACATTTAAAACATTGTAAACTTTGACCATAAATATAAAATGAATATATCATGTGAAATATAGTTACATTTATCTTAGTATCTAAATATCAAATTTTAAGCGAAATTATTATATGTAGCTAGCGATTTTGACGGTCAAACATAATAATTAAAGAGCATATGAAAATAAATATATGTTTTTTATTGGGGAGGGAGTACAATTTTTTCTGTAAGGCCAAGATAACGAGTGTTAAAGTGAAGTGTGTACATTTGTTCTGTTAAGATGCAATTCTTTCGATTCAATAATTTTTTGATATATATTATTTTTTGGATTGTTTATTTTATATTGGAATATTTTATATTTTTAATATATTCCTTCAATTTTATCCACATATTTTTATTTATTTTATAAATTTAGTTTTGTCCACTCACTAAAAATCTTAATAAGAATATAAGAGTGTCAGTATTAATGAAACTAAGTGAATATATTTTTAGAAATTCTAAATCTTCTACTCCCTCTGTCCCCTATTTGTATCTTACCTGCCATATTTGGTGTCTCTATATTATTGTCTTACTTTCATTTTTGGCAAAATTTCGAATGTAAAAAAAAGATGAACAATTTTTTGTTCACAAACTATTTTATACTATTTTAATGACTTTAAAAAATGACATTTTTTTGTGTGGTAAGACATAAAAAGAGGGACAGAGGGAGTAGATATTTTTTGTGGTAAGACAGAAAAAGAGGGACGGGGGAGTAGACATTTTTTTTTGCAATGTAGTAAAGGTATAAGCACATTTTTGTCACTCTGGGTAAGAATTGAATTATGTCAATTTATTTGGGACGGACAAAAATAGAAATTGCGCCAATTTCTATGAGATGGAGGGAGTATATTAAATTACGCATTAAAAAATTATTTTAAAAATAGATATCTTAAATATTTTCGATATCATGTACTGGGTAGATCTCACATGAAAATTTCACATTTACATATTTTATGAATTTTTACAATTTAGACAATATTTACTTTATCGATGAGTAGTGAATTATGACACTCATAGAGGGATTGAGGGAATATTTTATGAACTATTACTGAATAGAGATTCAATAATAACTATAATATCACAGTCGAGATATAAACTCTCTTCCCGCAAAAATTATAACCACTTGGCGCAAAGGAGCGTATCTCGCATCAATCACTTTGAGAAAAAGAGATCTTCAAGAATTGCAACACCATTTGATTTAAAACACGATCTATGTTGGCCAAGATGTAAACACCTTGAAACACAAATTCGACGCATCCAAATTAATGAAAACCTTATAGAAATGCAAATTAAATAGCGAAAAGACGATTTGTACAGTCAGATCAAGAACAAATCATCGACGCAAATAACTAAATTGAGTGATCATAATGAACACAACAATCTAATCTATCAGGTCAAAAAATAATACCATTGTATGAAAATACATCCATACTTAGTCAACAACATAAATACTCAAAAAATACTAAATGAAAATTTATTGTACTCCCACGGAAAGATGAGAAATAAAATATAGAAGAAAATGTGCAGTTTGAGAGGAATGAGGGAGAGATGCGTCGCTTTACGATATATAATTCTACAAAATGACTTGATATCTAAGTCCAAAAGATAGAAAGTGAATTGGGGCTGATTTAGTAATAATCCACACTCTCTATAACAGAGAGGTCTAGGGTTCAAACTATACCATTGTCAAGAATTGTGAATATTAGAGCAATATTTTGATTGAAATTACCTAGCATTATAGGATCGTGTCGGTTGTCCCTTTGTGATTGCCCAATCTGCAAGTAGTTGATGAAAGTGAGATCGTGGTGATTCCGGATTTGGTGGTGCCGTGTTTGACCGTTCTCATGAAAAAAATTATATGCGTAGGTGAATAGTTAATAGAAACGTTGTGAAGTTATTGATCCGGATGGATGGAAGAAACAACTATCAGAGTCAGATTTTTGCTGACATCTAATTTTACAGTGGTGATTTAAGTGTAGTTTTTTTTTTTCATCCGACACTTGACAACTTTCTATTGGTTCCTCACTAACACTTAATATGATTACCTACATTAAAAAATGGAAATAAAATCACCATGTTGGTGACTAAGGTATAAATACATTGAACCTAATCTTTCTATAAATCAAACCAAAATCAATTACTTATGCTCTATCAAGTAGTGCAGGAAAGGATGTGCTAGGTATAAATAAACTAAACTTTGTGGATGCATTAACTTGAGCCTAATAAGAAGAACCAAACATTTCAACAAAGCTCAATTCCAACTCCTTGACTAATTAGCCAGGGCTTCTCCTCATTATTATTCAATGAAAGTAAATGGGGGAAAACATGAGAATAAAACACTGAATTTTTCTTTTTTAAAGTTAAACACCTCAATGAAGTGGACATATATTAGGCACCCCAAACCGAATGAAAGAAATTATAGATACATGAGTATTTCTAAATTGCAAAATTAGAGAAGTAAAAGTAGCAAATGAAGTGTTCCATAGCTGAAAACCTCCACCCCGCGTGTCGATCTCAGAATGGCCGGACTTCATAAGCATTATTGAGATACAAATATGAGCAGTAAAAGAAAGGGAAGGGGAGTCAAAGATTACTAACAAATTGAATCCCACTCTCTATCTCACGTCTATTTTTTTTACCATACAAAGGCAAAAACATCTCCATCAAAACACCTCAAGCAACGAAAAGGACACCATTCTCACAACGTCCCTCCACAAGAAATGAACATTAGAAGGTAGTTACATGCAATTCTTAACGAATCAGTACCTGAAAGCAAAAACCCGGATGCTGTTCTTCAGAGAAATGAGATAATAAACTTGATAAATATGACTACATGCTTACAAGAATGAATGAACTCACCATCACTACTTTTCTTTTCGAAATAATAATGAAATACACGGGGTGGTTATATTAACCTCAATTCATGTACTTGCATTTCATATTTAATGATGATGCAAAAATAGCGCAGAAAAAAATACACAAAATAGTGCAAAAAATTATGATGCAATGTGTACCTTAATCGAATTCCCGAAATCTGCGTGTACTTCCTCGACATCTCTGACCAAGTTTTCGATGGTGGATGAGCATCGAATGACCTGAATCTCCTCGAGCGTTTCACTAGTCCCCAAACAAGAAGGAAGTTCTTCCAATCCATGAAGCTCTATGAGATCCAACCTCACCAAACAAGGTAGATGATCGTCGGAAGCTGTCCACCTCTCTAATGAACCCTGCAATACGAAGATCCTAAGTTTGCGAAATTCCTCTTCTTCCATCTCTAATCTTTTCCCTTCAAAATCCATATTATAGAACTTGAGAACCTCCAGGTTAGGGAGTTTCCCGATCGCTGCAATATCTTCCCTCGACAACTCAAACCCCTTTAAAGTCACTCTTCTAAGACTTTCCGTCGAGCCAAATTCACACTTGAGTTTACGATACCCGTGAATAGTGAGCAGTTCAAGATGACTCAGAAACTCAGGAACCACTATCGTTTGCAACTCCCGTGGACTTTTTTTACTAGGTTCGATTGTACATTTCAGGCGACGCACACGTGGGAACTTTCGCATTAGCTTTTCCATGTTTCCGTCGTCGAAATAGAAGACAACACCACTAAGGGTTTCCAACTCCATCAAGCTAGAGGAGTTTTCAAGATCTCCAGAGGGCAAAGTAATACCACCCAAAGTCTTAATATTAAGATATTTCAATCTTCGAAGATTCCAGAGAGAGTGTGGAAATGATACTTCTTGAAGAAGAGGGAAAAATGCAATGAAAGTTTCCAAATTTGAGAGCGTACATACCGATGTTGGAATGACAGACGGTCGGGATTGGATCGCCAAGTATCTCAGCCGAGTAAGGAGTTCAATTTCACTCGGAATC
>JAULKK010000001.1:14383648-14412105 GCA_032355705.1 Rubia peregrina | reverse complement strand
GGATATGGGGAGGGTATAATTTAAAATCCATACCCGACCCATTACCCATGATGGATACAAAATTTATACACATACCCGCTTCATCCCCACCAAAACTACCTCCATACCCGCCCCATTGGGGCAGGTACGGGGCGGACCTCCACCAATACCCGTCCCACTGTCATCCCTAAATATATCACACAATAGTTTTCATGTTTATATATTTATAATTTTTTATAATTCCAACAAAATTAACTTTATTGATAAATTGTAACATAAGACATAATAAGAGGGACGACGGAGGGAGAGTATATAAGAATTGCGACTTACTTTTTGGCATTGAGAAAACGAATACAAAATCATGATACACAAAACAGCAAAGGAATTACACTTATCAAGAATTAAACAAATAAACAGAGATATCCTAAAGTACAAAAATAGAACAAAGTAATTTTAGTTCTTACGCTGCTATTTTGGTTGCTTTAATTCAACAATAAAGATGGGACCATGCAATTATGAAATTATTCAAACACACTCAACTTCATCACGACCGTGTAAGCAAACAAAATTCAATCCAATCCTGACCGTTGGATTATACCGAATCATCTCACAACCAAAATGCTGCTAACATTCCCACTCCAACAAGGCAAGCGGTAATGCCATGCAGAGCAATGCCGGCGGCGCCGGAAGAGTCTGTGGAGGGCACATCATCCCCGGATTCCAGTCCATCTGACGACTTCTTCTTTTTCGTCGCATCGGATGCCGGAGCCGGAGCAGTGGCCGGTGCCGGAGCTCCGAACAAGCTCATAGGGAGAAGTACCTTATCCAACTGGTACACTGCAAGCTGGTTGTCGGTATAAATAGTGTTACTCACGGATGCATCATCCACCCCGGTCGACACATTTACTTGGTTGCCGGAAGTAGTCACGTTGAGAGGGAACCGGGCGGATGCGTCCCCGGCCTGGGTCCGAACCGGGTTGCTGACGGTTTGGAACTGCGACATGGAGAGGAATGTGGGGAGGACATGGAACTGCAGGAGTTCGACCTTTTGCTGATCGTTTAGCGAGTTCAACGTGCCCGATTTGAGGCTGGAGAATGCGTTGTCTGTCGGGGCGAAGAGGGTCATCCCGTTTTGCGAGTTGTTGAGCTGTCCGTTGATTTGATCAGCAAGGCTGGTGGTTTTCATGAGCCGGATCAGTGTGGTGAATTGACCCGCCTTTTCGAGTATCTTGGTGACGTTGGTTGGACCGGATGGTGCCGGGGCGGGAGCGGTTTGAGCTAGGGTTTCGGTCTTGCAATGGAAGATAACAATAATCACTACTAGAAGGTGAAATGAAACTTGATTCTTCATTTTTAGGGTTTTCAGTTTTTGAGAAATGAAGTTAAAAATAAACTTGGGAAGAAGGATGGTTTTCTTGAAGAAATGTGGTGCATGCAAAGTGTTTTATATATGGAGAGGTTGAATATTATTTGGAATTTGGTAAGTTGGCGATTCTTTAGTTAGGGTGGATTGGCTGTTTTAGGGCAGGAAGATTGCTTAGGAATTGAGGGAAAACATAAGGAAATCAACTCACGAACAGATCTCAAGTGGTCTTTTTTAATAATTGCTTCACTTTCACTTGTATTACGTATCCATGAGACATATGCAATTATTAGCCCAATTCTTCAAAATGAAGAAATCAGGTAACCCATTCGATCCCTACCATATACGCCATAGCCGAGGCATATCTCACGTAAGTGCAAATTAATCAAGCACAATTATTTTTCTTATTCCTAATATCCACACTAATTGTGTTCCTGTTAAACAATGGGGGAACACTTTTTATTAGTGGAATTTGGTTTTACCGAATTATATGAATTATTGCTTTCATGTTTCAACATAATCTATCTAACCAACTATACAATGAAATAAAGCATGAACACGGAGACTTGGTTACGCGGTTCTGTGAAATTCACCTACATATGCAGGGTCTGATCCAGTTCAGAATAAATTCACCAATCATAAAGATATAGTACAAAGTAAACCATACAACTATACTTATCTTCTCTAATTAAACGTGTAATTTCGCAAGCTTCTCTTGCTACCGAACTGCCTTAATTTCTCGGGAGGAGGAGATCCAGAATGTATACGATTATGAACTTGATTAGAAGGTTGTGATCATGTTGGAACACAGACACAAATCTATTGAGCACTTCTCTGAATATCAAAAACTTGGATGTAGATTTTCTTCAATTAAATCAGTAAGTCACCATGATTTCTTGTGCGAGAATAATTCCTTCTCCATCTCTAATTCTGATTTCAAATGAATTCCTTGGAGATTGGAATTTCAAACCTAATCCCTTAATGTAAAGAATTGGAATATTTTGTTCAAATCCTTATTACGAAAAGATATTCATCTAATCAATTTCGATTTCCATAAATCCAATCAAATTTCATAAATATATGAATTGATATATTCTGAAATTAAAACCTTAAGGACGAAATATCTCCTCTTCTAATTCCTTCATGAAATTCCATAAATTATCGAACATTCTTTCTTTGATGTTTCAACACAACAATTCCATATTTACATAATTTTCACAAATTTCCAATTAACTAGATATGGACTTTACAATCTCTGTCTTTGGCATTTTGTGGACCCATCAATCTTTTGGACTTTCGGTACAAAAAATGTGCAAATAGAACAATCAAAATATATCCACTATGGATGTTGGAACACGAGCTTAAAAATTCAACCCCCCCTAAATTCCACAACACTAAACCATAATCACCTCAGTCGTCATGTTGGAACATCAAATAGACAGTTAATACTTTTAATATCCAGAATACAAATCAAACCATGTTGAAACATTAATCCAACATTAGATATCCAAGAATTCCAAAATAGTTATCAAGAAATCCAACAACACCATAAATAATCCAAAATATCCAAGAAATCTAAAATTAATAACCCTTGGGGCCATAAAATATGCCAAAGTTAAAAATCATCATAAAATTAATAAAAAATAGCAATCAACTAGGCTTCATCAACAGCATCCAACCAAGACAACTTCGCTTCAAGGGGTGCAATCTGAACCCTCGTTGCAGCAATCTGAGTATTATTGGCAAGCTTTTTGGCTTCTTTTATTTTCTTTGTTGCAGTATTGGATAATTCAGCCTCTGATGGTGTTCATGGGAGATCATTAATCTTCCTAGTATATGAGGTCCTAACATTGGCCTTAATTGGAATGGTAATCACAACAACATCATTATCCTTAGCCTTCACTCTTTCTGCGTTAGCCAATGCAGAGATGATACAGGGATGTGCAAAGGCATTTTTTACCCTAAAAAAGATAGCTTGAAATACAACATTCTCTTGAATGATACGACCAAGATTCATAGGAATCTTTGTTCCAATGTAATACAATAATTTTGCCTTCTCTCTGATTAGAGAAGTAGTGTTTGATGATGGGATCCAACAGTTTATAGCAATCTGAAATAAACAGAAATACCTGCTAGTAAGGCTAGATGTTGCAGCAATCTGAAATAAACAGAAATACCTGCTAGTAAGGCTAGATGTTGCAGCATTTCCCTAAGCTGGCCATTGAGATTGCAAACCACCAGATCTCACATAAAATTTTATTATTGGCCACCTCCAAATCATAAGCATGGACAATTTCAAAATCGGGTGTTGGAAGACCAAGAATCTTGTTAATCTTTTCACCACAGAATCTGATTACCTTACCACAAACAAAAACCCTGTCGTACCACTCTGACTAAAAATCCAAATTTCTTTCCATTACATTTGCATAGAATTCATGCACTAACTCCCTATTGTATTCCTTGTAAGTTGTGGCTGCTGAAGTGAAACCCGGATAATCAAGAAGGTTGTGAAACCACTTTTCTGATAGGATTCAAGATCAACTAGCCTCTCTGCAATGATTCTTCTTTTTCTAATAACTTCTCATCTCTCCTTATAGTCTTCATAAAAAATATTTAAGTTCAAGACATCCTTGACAGATGATGCAGGTCGTGAATTATGACAATCTTCCTTTTTGGCTTTCTTCTTCTTCTTTTCAGGTTGAGCAAATTCTATGACTGCCTCATCAACCTTCCTCTTGGATCTCCTTGGAAAATTTTGGAGAAACTCATCCAGTACTTCATCACTGATATATACCAGATCTTCTAAAAGGTCTTCTTGTGTTAGAACATCAGTTCCAGCTTCTACTTCAAGTTCAGTATGTTCTTGTGTTGGAACATCATCATCTCTACTAGCTTCATCATTCTGCATTCCTGATGTTGGAACACTATTAGGACCAGGGTTTGAAGCTTCTTGTTGGTCTCCCCCTATCTCCATCTTAGGGGTTAAGACATGAACCTCCTCGGTTTCACCATCTAGGAATGGAAGTGGGGCGGGTATTGGTGGAGGTCTGTCCCGTACCCGCCCCAATGGGGCGGGGATAGAGGTAGTTTTGGTGGGGATGGGGCGAGTATAGATGTAGTTTTGGTGGGGATGGGACAAGTATGGGTATAAATTTTATACCCATCATGTGTAATGGATCGGGTATTGATTTTAAATTATACCCTCCCCATACCCGTCCCGCCCCCACCCATCCTGCCTAACCCATTAAATACCCATTATATATTTGTAAGATATTACCTTAAATATCTGAATTCAAATAAACCCAACCGAATTGAAATCACCTTCAAAATTTATGAAATATTTACCAACTCTCCCTCCACATATCATATCACCACTCACCAATTTTCAGAGTTTTCTGTGCAGTTTCCAATCATTTACATATTTTCCTTCCATCCCTCCTCCCACCACAGCCGATTCTGCTTCAGTTCATCCGTATTGTATACAAACCTTCTTCAAATATTATGAAATTTTTACCAGATCTTCCTCTATATGTCATTCAACTATTCACCAATTTTCATATTTTTCTGAGCAGTTCCCAATCTGCTACACATTTTCCCAGTCTACTCCTGTCAACAAAAGTGGCGAGGAAAAAGATGGACTTGAAAGGAAGAAATAAGGAAGTGTATAGCATTAGTCCCACATCGATGGTAGGTGTAAGTCATTAGTAGAATTTACTTATAAATAGGTATCACTCCACCTTGTTATACTAAGTTAGTTGGACCCAGTTAGGAGGTCGTTTAAAAATACGACACAAGACAAAATGGGCCTTAAATGAATTTTTAAGTTTAATTTTAAACCCGCTTATGGGTCTTTGGTTTAGGCAATGTCCGAATGATTAAAATATTTGATGTTCACGTGGGGCGGGTACGGTGGGTATGAGGAGGGTATGGATACCCAGGTGGGTGATGGGGCGGGGGTGGATTTTATGTTATACCCATCGGGGCGGGGATGGATTTTAATATCATACCCATCATGGGTGATGGGGCGGGAATGGGTACAAAAATTTTAGGTGGGTTGGGTATGGAGGTACCATAACCCGTACCCAACCCGCCCCACTACCATCCCTACCGAGGACTCTCATTCCCACAAATCCCTAGCGGACGCTGCCAAGTGGACAAACAAGCCTAACACCATACATGAAACATATAACTAAGGTGTATGAAAACCTAGGATATCTAACATGTATTTCATAAGAAAGTAATGATTAAATCAAACATGATATTTATAAGCATAAAAGGATAGGGAGACCTAGAATCTCACAAAATATCTACATAATCATTAATGCAAATTAAATCCCCAATCGAATAAACTACTCCCTAAGCAGTGAACCCAATTTTACCATTTGATTTAATGCCCTAGGGCAAAACTAGGAAGATTAAAATAAGAGAATGGTTAGTCCATTTTTCTCTCTACGTACTCTTAGAAACTAGGAGACTACAATTTATAACTAATGAAATTCTCTCTATAGCTTCTTAAACCATAGTAGACATAGTCTCTTCATGTTGTAGGTAGGAAACGGGCATTAAAGAGGCCCAAAAACTAGAGAAATCCTAGGCTAGAATGGCAGCACAGGTCGTTTAATAGCACACTTCCTGTACAAAAGTGAACGGGCCACCATCTGGATTGGATTTCCTAGTCTTTTGAGTGGCGCTGCCATGCGAATCCCTGGGGCCGTTGACTGGAAGGGTGCTTCAGCTTTCTGAACGCCACGAACCATGCAGATCTGTGCAGGTCACGAGCTGGAGCTAAACTTTTCTCATATTGATGGCACGGTTATGAGAATCCTCGCGGGTTGCTAGATAATCTTCAAACCTTGGTCTTTGAGGTGCATGGGCCATGTAAAAGGACATGGCTCGTGCCTATACTTAGCCATGTGAGCCAGAAGAATGGCACGGGTTGTGCAAATGCACACGGACGGCTCCCTTGCTTAGCCGCACCACTATATTGTATGGCACGGGCCGTGCAGGAGAGCACGTCCATGTCAGTCTTCAAAATTGTCAGGGCTTAAACTCATTTCTCTTTGACGCATTTCCATCTACTATCACGATTAAGTGCGTGGCATTTAGTCTACTACTATCCTTGCGAATGACCTTCAAATATCTACTAACATTCTTTTGAATGGTCTTCTACTCCTAAGTGTTTACGAGTGATCCACAATGAAGCTCACAAAATAAGATCTAGATGCTCTAAAGGACATAGCATCCACTATGGTCTAAATAAATCTACAAAACTAGGGATTCAGGAAAGAAGACCAACAAAGGCTATTTAAACCCCTTGTGATGTAAACTCAACTAAATCTTGCAATCAACCATACAAAAGATACTAATAAGTGTGCTAAATACATTGGTTAACACATTCTTCTAGATACATATCAACAAGGTAACATCTAAAATATGAAATGTGAAATACTTACCACCCCCATCAACACTATCAACACACTTATCAAGAGCAATAACAAAAACCTCATTCCCAAATTTAGAAACCCCATCATTTGTATCATGTACATTATCATAAACTAGCTCATCCTCGACGACAGCCTTTGAAGCATCTTTATCAGCTACAAAAGTAGCATTTGCAGGGGAACCTGTATCAAAAATAAGAAAGAAAACATCTACAAATTAAAACTAAAATATGAAAAAAAATATACATTTACAACCATCACCAATATTTTCAGATGTTGCACCCTTCAGTGACTGATCCAAATCACCACCACCATTTTCACAATTTATGTCCCCCGGAAATATACGTTTCTTCACCTTCCAAGATTTTAAAATTCTTGAAACTGATGTTGCAATCTCTTACGCACTTTTTTTTCTCACTGTGAGTTTTCTCTTCACTTGCCAACGCTAACACATAATCATCCACATGAATAGGATTTGATGAAGAGGTCGGAGATAAATTCACCTACCGATCTTACTCTGCATTGTATCAATTTGTATAAGTGTGCATGTACTATGTCGGCGTACAGGTAGAGATGCTTCACGTAGAACTACAAAAATACCATCAAATTATAAAAAGAAACAATGGTAGAATGAAGTAACAGTAAAGCTCATCAATAACAAATGATAGGCCAGTAGTAAATGAATGAAGATCACCAATAATTGAACTCAACATAAAGGCCAACATCTAAACATGTAATATCAACCAATAAAGAAATAACCTCATTAAAATATTACCATAACTCACACATCAATACGTTTGGCATAAACCTTAACAAACATACACACTACAGTAAAAGTTACTGACCCGTACCCCGTTGAGTCTTTATCTCGTGAGATGCAAGAGATCAAAGATAAAATTTTATAACTTGCTTCTGTACTCACTCCTAACTACAATAATGTAGCTAGTGCTAAGTCTGTGTGTCATTTACAAAGATACTAGTATCTAAGAGTTATCCAAACAAAACCAACAATTGGGCGTCACCCCACTCGTGTGTCGGGAATACCTTATACTAACAGACAATGGGGGGTTCGTGTAACTATCAACTACAAGCATGAGAATAAAGTGAAGAAAACTTTCAATTAACTAGGCATAGATGTATCTGTTTAACATAACTGACATATGGATTTGATCATAGCTTCTATTCATATAAGGATGCATAAACCTAACATTTCATGTTATGTCACATAGTGTGAAGATGGATGGGAATTCCCACAATCTGTCACGTTGAGGTTCATTTCCCTTTCAACCATCTCACCTCCTCCGTAATTAGGGGGTGAATTTTGATCTTTCGATAACATAATTCACCCTTGTAAGCTCACTCCCGGTGCTAACGAGCCACCGCTTAGAAGTCTTAAGTCTTGCGTAGGTCACAACTGTTAGATGCGGGATGATCTGCACCTATATTCATGAATTAACCAATGCATTTCACATGTTTATTATTATAATTTTGTTGGTTGATTGCTAGGTTTAGTTAGGTTTACATTACAAAGGGTTTACAGGATCGTTATTGGTTTTCGTATCTAAATACCAAGTTTTGTAGACTTAATTGGATCTAATGAACACTATGTCATCACGACCACCTAGATATTCTTTTGTGAGCTTATTAGTAAGTTGCTTGTGTGCACTTCGGCGTAGTTTTGTAGAAGTCCATCCGCAAGGGTAGTAGTAGGTAGTAGAAGACCATTCGCAAATATGGTAGTAGACCATTCGCAAGGATGGTAGTAGACAAAAAACCACGAGTCAAAATGTGGTAGTGGATGGAATCAAGCCGAGAAGAAGAAGGGAGTTGAGTTTGAAAATTGAAGACTTGGTGAAGCCGTGCCAGCCAACATGGTCCACGTCAGCCAACACTGTCTGTGCTAACTAACACGACCAGTTCTAGAGGCCTTTGGCATGAGCCGTCGAAATGAACATGGCTTGTGTCGTTGAGAATCTCTGTGCGGCTAAGTATGGGTACAGGTCGTGCCACATAACATGGCTCATGCGGTTCAAAAATAGTTATTCAAATACCAGCCCACAAGGTGTAAATATTTGCACGGCTCACCATCAATATTATTATAAATCAACTCCCAGCCCACAACCCGCCAGATTCAACTCGCCCCGCGCTGTTCTGAAGGGAAAATCATGCAACTGGCCGTCACCCTGTGAAGAATAACACGACCCACGCTATTCAACTAATTAAGATAAACTCCCAGCCGGTGGCCCGTGCCAGTCAACACGAGATTTGCCAAGCTAAACCAGCACAACCGCATCACACGACATAGGTCGTGCCAAACCCATCCAACAAGGGTCATGCCGATGGATGATAGGGTTTTATGTCACTGTTGTGACTTTTTAAAGGCCTAATTTCTTACTACTGTATATATAAGCTTATGTCTACTAGGGTTTAGAGAGCTTTAGTTTTCTTCTAATTCTAAGAGTATGGTAGAGAGAGAAAAGAAAAGAACCTTCTCTCTAGGATTTTATTTTCTTCTTGTTCTTGCCCAAAGACATTGAATCCAATGAAATACTTGGGTTCAATGCTTAAGGAGTAGTTAATTTTCTTGGGAATCTATATTTGTATTCCTGATTATATGTTGACTTATTGAGATTCTTATATTTCCCTATCTTTATTGCCTTTGAATATGTTCTTATGAGATTTATGTTATGCCATGCTTTTTGATGCATTCATACATCCATGTGTAGTATAATATCGTGCTAGGCTTTATTGCTATTTTGGGAGTGTTAGATTATGGCTATTGTAGGTTCGAGAGTACCGAGGGGATGAGTGCATTCATAATAACCTTGAGAGTACCGTTTCGACTGGTTAGACTGTAATTCTAATTGGCTATTCGTGTGAGGAATTGCATGTTGGGGGCGCTAAACTAATCCCTAATGTGTGAGGAATATGAAACAATAATGCAAGAACCTCATCAAAAAATTGTCATAACTCAAAGCTCAATTTGTTTGGCTTAAACCTTATCCGAATTGCCAAATGTGAAAAAAGATTCAAACTACAACAAAAACTGCCAAAATTACACTCGGCAAATTAGCCAAAAATATAAATGAAAAAACATCAACAATGAAACAAGAAACCTCAGCGAATATGACTTCAACATTTAAAACTGAATCTCTCACAAAAAATAATAATAAAATAAGAATTTGTTTTGAACGTGAACGATACTCTGTACTTTTCATTCATCGTTTTCAACAACATAGAAATAACAATAAAAAGTACCAACACAACATCGAGCAACAAAAAAAAGATCAATTAAAACCCTAGTATAGACACATCAAACATAAAAAAACCTAATCGCTCACACATATTTTTTTTTAAAAACATCATGAAAAACATCAACACAATATCAACCTATGACATTTTAAGATTATGAATTTCGTACTCTTCACCGCGATCTACTCGGCGAAGATTCCGCTCTGGCAACTTGAGATGAAGATTCACGTTTACCATGCCCCATCCGTTGCAAAACATAACAAATTAGGGGGAAATCATACATCAAATCAGAAAACGAAAATGAAATTTAAAAAAACACACCAACAACTAACTTCGATTACAAAGTATACACACAAAAAAAGTGCAGTCTCCGGCAAGTATCAGCAATTTCCAGCGAGAAGCGACGGTTATTAGCGGTTTCGATCGGGAGAACGTGAAGAAGAAAAAAAACAACTAATTCATAATGTAAGGAAATAAAAATAAATTTGAAATTGTGTTATATAGTAGTCCAAAATTTCCTCTATTCACATAGAAAAGGCCTCCACTTTTTTTTATTTTAAAAAGAACCCCGTCCCATTTAAAAGTTATTTTAATTACATAATGAACCCTGATTAAAGTTTAGACTGCCTAAAATAAGACTAGGGATGATCATGGGTCTACGACCCGACCCAGACCCATTGGGTCGGGTATGGGTCTAAATTTTTTAGACCAATCAGGTCCGGGTCCAGTTATGGGTCTAGATTTTTAGATACAGGTCCGGTTCCGGGTCTAAGATACTAAGACCCAGGCCCAGACCCGTAGACCCATATAAGCCTAAGTATATATAATTTTACCCAATTTCTAAATTACTTTCATATTCTCTTTTTATTTTTATTTCAAATTCAATAAATAATATGTATTATATATTTTGTTATCTTGAAAAATAATTCTAATACATATGAACTTCAATTATTTGCATTTAAGATAATATATATTTTATTTAGTGAAGAAAAAAATAGAATATTAGACCCATTTTGGACCCAAGACCCGTTTAGACCCATCGGGTCTGGGTACGGGTCTAAAATTTTCAGACCCTACAGGTCTGTGTCTGGGTCTAAATAAATTTTATTAGGGCGGGTTTGGGTCTTATTAGACCCGACCCATGATCATCTCTAAACAAGACTTTGTGTGATTGTTTTGTTATTGAATAAGTATGTATTCATCTCCATACATTAGAATTGTTTTTCGACCCGATAGATTAGATTGTTGTGTGCATGATGATCACTCGAGTTAGTTTTTCGCATCGATGTTTTGTTTTCGATCTGGTTCTACAAACTGTGTTTTCGTGTTTTGTATTTTGTTTCCATTAATTTGGATGCGCCAGACCTGTGTTTTTCAAGTTCTTTACAACTTGGATAACATATATCGTGCATTGGATCAAGTGGTGTTGCAGTGAAGATGCTTGTTTGGTGAAGTGATTGATGCTTATATGCTCCTCTCTGCCAAGTGGCCATGATTTTTGCGGGAAGCGAGTTAATATCCTGAAGTCGTACTGCTAGCGTTCACCGCAGATATTAACTTTCTTCGAACCCTAGCTCGCCACATCGCCGCCGCCGCTCCTTTATTCATCCCTCGCCATCGATTCATCACCGCATGAATACACCCCGATTCACCACCCCCACCACCAATTCACCACCCTCACCACCGTCGATCCCTAGTTCACCGCACGATCATCGATTTGCCCTCACCGCTGTGGAATCCTTTGGCGAGCCCTCTGCCCCTACTACTACTCGGGAAGGCGGCGGTGAAGAAATAAATGGGGAAGAATTAGGCCTTTTTAAACTTTATTTAGGCCTCTTTTTGCACATGACGATGAAGAAAGAAATGGGGGAAACAGTCATGGGGAATACGGCGGTGAAGAAAGAAACGGAGGATTTTCATCTTTTAATTTTTTTTCTTTTTTAATTAAAGGGCAAAATCATTTTTTCCACAAAATTCGATAAAACGATTATTGACTAAAAAGTCAGCGGAATCAAATGTTAGATTGACACTTTTTGATATTGCTGACTTATATTAATATTTTCAGCAAAAGACAGTATTATCTTAGCAATCTTCTCTACTACCTCCGGTCCTCTAATTATGACCCCTTTTGACCACATTTTTTTTCGAGGCATGTTTGACATTTGATAACTTTTGTTGTATATAATAACAGATATCATGTGAGGTGTCTTTGGATTCTCCGTAACATGTAGTTTCTAAAAAGTAAAATTTTATAATATGTTATTGTAAATAACCAAATTTATCGGTGGCCAAACTTGAAAAAATATGAGAAAAAATGGTCATAATTAGAGGACGGGAGAGAGTACAATTTTTTTAGCATACACTAGTCTTACAATCGTACCAAATGGACAAGATCTCTGTAGTGTAATTTATTTGGGAAAATTCAACTCCCGGAGCCTGCGACCACAATCTGTGGAGTCTTTCCAAACGTCGAACCCGAATCGAAATCTTAAACTCCATTAGGCAATATTTATACCCAGGATATTCGGGAGAGGTCTGAAAACTTTTCAACTCTCTTATTCTTCTTCCACGAAAATATTGTCTATGGCGTTTACTTTCTCTGTTGAAACAGTGATCAGAGTCTAATTTGATGCTAGTGTTAGTGTTGTGTTTTTGTGTGCAAGTACATAAATTTGGTAGGATGAATGTTAGCAAGTCCCAGGTTTGGCAGCCTTGCAAGAAGAAGAGGATTTAGATTTGTTGTTTAACCAAAAAAAAAGGGTGGTATTTGTTATAAATTGTTGTAGTGTATGTGTGGTGTGTGACTGTGTGTGAAGATGGCATCAAGATCAAGCGGTGGGCCCAGTGCTCCTAGGACAAGGGTGGGAAGGTACGAGTTAGGGAGGACTTTAGGGGAAGGTACTTTTGCGAAGGTGAAGTTCGCGAGGAATACAGAGACAGCTGAGAATGTAGCCATTAAGATTCTTGATAAGGACAAGATTCTCAAGCACAAAATGATCCTCCAGGTATCTCTCACTTTTTTCATCCCATTATCTGTCTATACCTTCACTCCAAAATTATGCGTTGACCTTTTTGAAGACTACTGTATTCTAGCCCTTTTTGTGTTTGGATCAGAATGATGTTATTTTTATTGTTTTAGTGCTTCTGTATTTGATGAGAGAATTTGTAGGAATCAGGTTTGTTAGCCCTATGAGTGTGCGAGCTATATACTTGTCATCATGGAGGCCTTAAGTTTGACTGCCAGCATAAAACATTTGTTGTATCTCGTCAGATGGATCATATAAGAGTTCATGTGTTTGGTATAATGGAATGAGGGAATGAGGCCTAAAGTTTTGCATTAGTCTTCCTAGAAAAATAACCAATCAGTGCCAACTGCAGTGACTCTGGTTTTTTAACATTTACTTTGAGTTGCTCTGTTCTTCTTTGAATACTTCACTAGTTGAAATGATGTCTCCACTGGTGCAGATTAAGCGAGAAATATCTACCATGAAATTGATACGGCACCCAAATGTCATTCGCATGCATGAGGTAAGGCAACCACTGTTAATATATTTGTTTGATGCTGAATTGGCTGCGATTTAAATGCACTAGCTATAAATTTGCTCAGTACGGGGAAATGTATTCTTTTTGTTAGTTGTTTGTTTGATATCCATCCTATGATCAGTCGGTGAATTTGAAAACATTGAACCTTATTGATCCAAACCCCGTGATTGCTAAAATGTCTTGCATCTTGAACTGAGTAGGCTTCTAATTATGATTATGTTTATAAGTGTTTTGCTATTTATGTTCTGGTGTAGGTTATGGCCAGCAAGACCAAAATATATATAGTTCTCGAATTTGTAACCGGTGGGGAACTCTTTGACAAAATTGTAAGGATGTGTTCACTTCATTTTTGTTTCTGTTATGGTGTTAGTATCTCGGTATGTCATGGAGGCAAGGGCCTAACGGTTTCCTATTCTGAATCCAGGCCAGTAAAGGCAGGCTGAAAGAAGAGGAAGCTAGAAAATACTTCCAGCAGCTAATTAATGCCGTGGATTACTGTCACAGCCGTGGTGTTTGTCATAGAGACCTGAAGGTCAGATTACCAGTTGATGTGTTGGTTTACATGTTTCTGGAATAGGACTTTGGCTCTATAAGTTGTTAACAGAATGGTGAACATCTTTGTTAAACTGTATGATTTTATGTCACTTAGCCAGAAAATTTATTGCTGGATGCAAAAGGAGTTCTTAAAGTCTCTGACTTTGGACTAAGTGCTCTGCCGCAGCAAGTTCGAGTAAGTACAATAAATCCTTTTGAAGTTAGGAAGGGTGTGATAATAAGGCTTATGCAACAACATTGATACTAGTCATTTGTCTCCTTACAACATAGTTTTAATGCCTTTGGCCATTTTTGCTTTCTCAGAATTATTGTTCACACTTAGAACGTATGGTTATTCTACTTTTACTTTTTCCAGGAAGATGGTTTGCTGCATACAACTTGTGGAACACCAAATTATGTTGCTCCTGAGGTATTGGTTATCTATTCTTTTAGCTTTTCATAACTTTTTACTGTTGGATATGTTGGGGCCTATCTTCTACCTTTTTTCTTCTTCCAGGTGATCAACAATAAAGGCTACGATGGAGCTAAGGCTGATTTGTGGTCTTGCGGTGTAATACTTTTTGTCCTTATGGCTGGTTATCTTCCTTTTGAAGAATCAAACCTCATGTCATTGTATAAAAAGGTTTCTCCTTACCTCCTGTTTGTGAATTACTTTGTATTTTGATGCTATCAGGTATATTATCATTTTGAGTATATATATGATTTCTGTGTTTACTGCACTATGGCTACGGCCATCCTTTTTCCCTCTTTGACAGCAGTAGTAGTGTGCATAGATCTTGAATATGATTGTCATTGCATAGTTTCATCATAAAATTTGAAATTTTACTTTACTTAGAAGAAAGTGAGGTTTGCATACTCATGTCTCATTTCTCTGCAAGATTACATAAAGTTCGGTAATGTTCTACCCTTTATTTTTTCAATCATTTCTAAAGAAGTAAAAACCTTCTTGTTGTGTTTTTTTAAGAACATGCACCACAGACTTTACAGTGCTTTAGATAATGGACATTATGGTTTTCCATAATATGAACTAGGATGTGTATGTTTATCCTTCCCTCGTTTTCTTGTTTGCTGGGCCGTAAGCTAATTTATGTCTTGCAATTAGATTATCTGAGAACAGATGGTGTTTTCTGTATTTCTTCTTATATATATATGTACAGTTTCCAATCACCGCTAGATGGAGATGTTACTCCACATTATAAGAAACAACTTCTAACTATGTTTGAAAAATTAGCTATACCAAGCAGTTACAGTTTCCGGTTAGAGTCTGATAGAATATAATCATCGCAAGGATTTGCACAAACTCCAAATTTAGCGCACCACAAAGAGGAATGTATACATTACGACATCTTATGTTTTTACGTTTACAAAAAATCTTATTTTTGTACAAGAAAGTTTCCGAACTCTCCTAGAGTTTGTCTTTGCTGTGAACAATATTTTAGTTTTTGTCATCATTTGGTGCATGCTCATTGCTCAGTTATCTCGTTTGTGTTTGGGTACTTGTTTCCAAATTATTTCTTCCTTCTGCAGATTTTCAAGGCTGAATTTACATGTCCTCCTTGGTTCTCCTCTAGTGCAAAAAAGTTGATCAAAAGAATATTGGATCCTAATCCCCAGACTGTATGTGAAAACTGTCTAAACTATGTCAATAATTTTGCAATATGTAGCCTAATTACTTTCTCTCTGCAGCTGAGAACATGGTTTTTTATAAGTATACTGATAATTTTGATCATATCTTACAGCGGATTACTATTTGTGAGCTCATTGAGAATGAGTGGTTTAAGAAAGGGTATCAACCACCAGTTTTTGAACAAGAGGAAGTTAGTCTTGATGACGTGAATGCTGTTTTTGATGAATCAGGAGTATGTTGTCTCATCCGTAGTATAGTTAGTTATTGGATTATATACCAACACTTTGTGCTACAGAACTAATGCACCCAGTAGGCAATGCTTACTTAATGTTGCTCTTTTACTTGTGCAGGTCTCTCCTAATCTTGTTGTGGAACAACGAGAACTACGACCTTCCACTCCGTTGACTATGAATGCCTTTGAGCTGATATCAACATCACAGGGTCTTAACCTAAGTTCCTTATTCGAAAAGCATATGGTACGTTCTAGGTTTTATTCAGTTGTTCATTTGTTAAAAACATATCGTATGGTGCCATATTTTAGGCCCAAACCATGTTACTACAATTTGTTGATGAATAGAGTCACTCATATGGATGTGATTTATTTTCATGACTGCATCTCTACATTTTTTTTACTTCTTGAGTGCTGTTGAACTTTTGTTCTGTGTTAGCGATGCTAGTCTTACATGAGTCTCAAACCGCCTACCTTTCAAGGTCATAAAGGAAAGCAGATCGAAGCACTCTTGTACATCTTACATTTGCATTAACTTTTGATTCTTTGTTGGGTATGGGTTGTCGAGAGGTTTGAGCTTGTATATTAACGGTTGCTACTTACATGACTAGGGGCTTGTAAAACGTGAAACAAGATTCACATCAAAGCGTCCAGCCACTGAGATAATATCTAAAATCGAGGAAGCAGCTGTGCCTTTGGGATTTGATGTGAAGAAGAACAATTACAAGGTACTGCAAGATTGTTGGGAAGCTTTTGACACCTGGCTTCCTCATCCTGCCTGCCTTAGTCATTGATTACACTAAATCTAATTGTATCTGTTCAAAGCGCTGATGCAACTGTATCTGCACCATTTGTGTACATACCATAGATCTTCTGTTGATCCTTTGACATAAAATACGTTAATATAATTATTTTGTGGGTTTTGTTAACCTGAAAGTTTATTTTGACATTTGGATGTTTTATTATTAGTGTTATTAACTATTAGAGCTAGAAATTAAACCATGCGTCAAGACCTACGGTCCAAGGGTACTTGTTTTTATTGGATTGTATTCACTGTTCTCTTGGATCTTGATGCGTAGAGCATATATTTTTCTTTGAATTAATTCATGTTTTCAAATTTTCATCTTACACATTGTTACACATTCTGCTCCAAAGAGTTGGGAGATTATTGTTTTACTTTTTCTTGTCTTTTGTCCTTTTTACCCCCTTTCAAGAACTAATGATATTTGTGGTAGTAGGGCTGCATTTGGTTTGTCACAAATTTATTTATGTCGTCTGTCCATACCTGATCAAATCTAGTTAAACATTTTCCAATTGTTTTTTCTTAAAGATGAAACTCCATGCAGAGAAGACTGGACGCAAGGGCCATTTATCAGTTGCAACCGAGGTCTGTTTCTAGATTTAGAGCTTTGTTTAGGCGATCCTCTTTATTAGACTGATCAGTAGAAGTTTTAATCTTACAGATATATGAGGTTGCTCCATCATTGTATATGGTTGAGCTTCGGAAAGCTGGAGGAGATACTTTGGAATTCCATCAGGTTAGCTTCACAAGTCTATGTTCAATTTTAGAATTAAGGCATGAAGCGTTATGTTTTGTTTCAATGCTCAATGGGTAGATTTTGAATCTTACTTTTCTTGTCTAATGGTAGATTATACTTCTATCATTTGATAAATTTTGCCTAGGGCCAATTTGATTTATGTTGAAGAACTTTTTCAAGCTTCGTAAAGGGATTTGTGGATATAGTCAATTCCCAGCTTCAATGCACTTTCATGCTAATGGTTCCTGGTACTGTGTATGAGAATATCTAGTGCTTGTTACGAATGTGGTGGCCGGGTTGAGTTAGAAACCTAGGCCTGGGGGCCCAAAATGTTGACATTGTGTTTTTGAAAAATAGGGTTCCAGTGCTGTACAAAACTGTATTTACCACATGTACATTAAATTCAATTTAATGGTGCTGCAGGCGAATAGAAATAAGAATGAAATGCAACTATAATCTATGCACGCAACACCCTACCCACCCCCGCCTAAGGGCAAACTGGGAAGCTAGAGTCTCATAAAGTAGTTAAGTACTCTTTGGTTGCTGACAATAATCTTTCTACTATATTCTTTACTAAGCATACTGCCTCACTCGTCTCTCACACAGCCACCAAAGATCCTCACATTGTCAGGTCAATTACTTCCTTTGATGGCAAACAATTGTTAAATTGTCTTAATACAATGCCAATAGGGAGACATGAGATTGGTTTCAAAAGTTAAGGCAATAAGGCCGAATATAAGTGCCTATGTGTGTGTGTGTTCCAATTTTTTTTCTTCTCTTGGAGGGGTTTGGGGGAATTAGTGTCCCGAGTACTGAAAGCTATTAACATTAGTGCCACTGACATTCTTGGTGTTAATGAGGGTCTGGGCTTAACCTAGGATGTGAAACAGAAAGGGATGGGAAGTTGGTTAAAACTGTTCATCACATTATTGCTTGCATTTAATAATAATAATAATTGCTCCTCTTTTGCCACAGTTCTACAAGAACATCTCTACTGGGTTGAAGGATATTGTTTGGAACTCCGGGAATGAAACAAAAGAGCAAGTGAATGACAGTAAGTAGTTTTCATGTTTCAGTCACTAAAATATCTTTATTAAGAATTACTATCAAAGGTCTGTGTTTTTAGTTGTTGGCTATGCAGTGTTTATCCTGAAACTAGCAGACAGCTATTCCCTTTTTTTTAAAACAGCCTAGAGAAATTGTCCTTAACAGTCACCACTTTTTGTTAGACTACTGATTGACGTGGTTGCTGTTTAATCTACCTGTCTTTAAATGGTTTTATACATCTTCTGGATTTTCTTGTCATTTCACTTGATGCTCTTCAGAAGTTAACTTCATTTTGTCACAACTCACAAGTGATGTTAGGATTACGACAATTATGCACCAATATAAAGTGATTATAGATACTCTTGATTTCACCAGAAAACCTCAAAAAAGTTCAATCTTTCACTTGGAAAATTGCAACTACAGAATCACCCCCCCCCACCCCCCCACTCCTGTTTGAGTCCTTGTGGTGTTCTACAATTTGATTTTCCCATCCTTCGTCCCCCCTAACACGTGGCAATCCTTTCAGTTCACATGAAGAGTTTTGTTTTTGAAAGGTTTTTTGCTCCTCATGAAGAGCCTATTTATATAATTTTTACTTCCCATACCCTTACTGATATGGACAAGTATTACACACATTTTTGTTGCAACCAAAAACTAAGCACAAAGGGATAAATTTTTTTGGAGGAACATAACTACACATGGGGAACGGAGGGAGTAGTAGTTTTTTCCCCTGGTTCAATAAATGTAACCTATTAGAAGGCCATTATTTTTACGATAAAATTTGGGAGCATCATAAACTTTTAAATAGTAGCAATCCTCAATTTGTATTTCTTGAAGGATGTTAATTTCTGCATTGCATTTCCCCTTGTTTTTGCATTGATTTTCTTATTCGTAAATCGTAATACACTTAGGTTGGCATGAAATGGTTTTGATAAATGGTCCATATTGATTTTCTGTTGGTTTTGTGCTTGTATTCATTGTGTATATTCCTTTGATATAAAGTGTTTTTTGAAACGTTCTTTTACTTTTGGCACAAAGTACTGTTTTAATGGCCCATCTTGTTCGTTTAACCGAACACGTAGAGTGATAATTCAAAAATCAGTATCTTATTCTATTTATTACTCTCATAAAAAAAACAGCTTCCTTTGGAATGGAGTTGTGCTTTTGAATTTGTTGGTCCACAATTCGTTGATTCTTTCCACATCTAAAGGATATGCAACTGTGCTTATTCGTATTTTGTATGTACGGGTATTGAAATTATGCATTGGTGGCTGATTGATGAAACAACTTGTTATCAAGGTTGACTTGTGTGGTGGATTTCTTGCTCTGTTCCTTCCTGTTATACTTTAAAATGTAAAAAATGATGCCTCCTGTATTTTGTGAAAGAGGGTCGAGTTAGGAATGTAAAATAAAAGATAAGATGTGAACAGTATAAAACCAGACGAACAGATTGTGCGGGAAGAAAGTGAATTGGTGCTTGTTAGCTATAACAGAGGCATTTTCATTTATGCAGGTGTTGGTACATCATCTTAATTGGTGAGATTCCCTTCATTATTGCGAGTAACGAATATCCCTTGTATTATAGATCTTTCCCCGATGGGGTGTTGTGTTTGAAGGTTGCAGAAGATGTTGCCATGTTATTAACTTAGCTCCGTGTATTATCCTGGAACCGTTGTGGATATGCTACCGCGTATCTGATTATGTGGTATCGCTGGGACCCACGAGTATCGTATTCCCATGATATTTTGTGTATTTTAGATTGTAAGAATGTGTATCATTTTATGTCAAATTGTGCATTATTCTAATTTTCGTATGGTTACTATATAAATATTAAATGTACAAATAGTTGTAATAAAATACACATACGACATATTGAGCTACTTTCAATTTTTATCTGTCTCACAAGTAAAGATATACTATGAAAATTACTTAAAATGATAGAATATGATAAATTCTCGCAATGACTTCTTTAATTTTAACATTGGTGCATTGCACTATGTAATATAAGTTATTATATTTATAAAAAGTTAAAAAATCATATATTAATATATACTCCCTTCGTCCCACTTTAAATTGCTTATTTACTTTTTCATGGTATTCAAGGAGCATGTTTGACTGTAAATATCTTTAGTTACTTATAATAATGGTGCATAAAAAATTGATATTTAGAAAATAGATATTAAGACAAATCTAACAATATCTCACATGATATATTTATTATATATGTATTAATTTTTATTTAGGGTCAAAGTTTACAAATTTTGACTCTCAAAAAGTAAATAAGTAATTTAGAGTGGGACGGAGGGAGTATGCATTTTGTAAATTAAAAAAAATGTATAGCATTATTATTCATTATGAACAATTTTGTATAACATATTATTCAACTTGTAGTTAACATCTGTACATATAGCCTAATTTTCCTAACAAAATCATCTGCTCAGTATATTTTAAAAAATAAAACTAAAAAAAAATTCCATAATCCCATATAATGTACCGGCTATAAGGCTACAACTTATTAGCAATGCGGCCATTACATATGCAAGCTTAACAAAAATCAAGTTGTACATGTCTGGAACAGAATTCGTTAATAATTAATTTTCCCATTAATTATTATCGGTTTTCAAGAAATGCATTGGAATTGAGAAGAAAATAATGTCATATTAAACATATTTTATTTAATAAATAAATATTTTTTGAAAGTTGGCATGCTAAGATTTGGAAGTGACTTAATAATTTTTTGTGAAAACTGATGCAGTTAAGTATAGGGGTGTCACTTGACCGAAAAGTTGCTCTTTTAGTAAAAGTTATTGATGAGTTGGCCATCCTTGGTAGGATTCTGGCCTTTAGTACCTACACAACTTTGAGTATTGTGTTGTAACAATCATCTACTTCTAATTTCGCTCTAAAGTTGATAACTATTGTGAAAACTACCAGGTGCAACTTAATTACTTTGACATCCCTGTAATTCTTGATAATAAAGTCTTGTATAATGACGTCTTACAGCGAAACTAGGGATTAAATTGTAAAGAATTCAACACAGCGTTTCATATTTAAGTTTTAAAAGTTCAGGTGCTGAGCTTGTAATTGTGATAATGTGTACTCAAGTCCTAGTGTGTGTATATATAATATGTTAGCATCTTTTCCAAAATTTCCGTCACAAAATTCATTTTGTATTCCTTTTCTGCAACTTCTCTCTTACATTTTCCATTTCTCCAAGCTTAACATCACACAATATCACACAACCGCTTGATTTCCTCCATTTAACCGTTGATTGTTTTGGGTTTTTCCTCATTTCTTGCGCGCACTTATCGCAGTGAAGCCGCAATTCTTTTCCAGCATTTTTTCCTATTTTTGCTCTGGTTTTCGATGATCTATGACCGGACGACATCCATTTTGTGTTTATCTGCAAGGTAATGTATTCACTAGGTTTTCTTGTGCGTATTTTGGTGTTTTCTTCGATTTACATCAATTTTTTAGTGCATGTGATGTTTTATGCTCCGTGTATGTTCCTAAGTATTTATTGTGCTTATTTTGTATTTTTTTTGTTGATTATGGAGTTGAATCTCCCTCACCGCGTGTTCGATTTGCGGTTTCTAGGGATTGCTCTATTTTTTGTTCGACGAGTAGTTCTGAGTTATTTCACTTTTTACTGATTGTGTATGAGGTTACCCGAGTGTGATTTGTTTGGATTTTGCATTGATTTCATTTCTGTTTTGAATATGTGATATCTTAGCATTTTGTGTTAATTTTTGTGTTCTTGTTATTGGTTTGCAGATGTCGAAGAAGATTGATGCTAGTGAATCCCTCGATAACGTTGTTTTGTACATTGCAAAGTCCTATGTGGAGCCTGTTGAAGGCAACCGTAGTGCTGTAAAGAAAATGTAAAGAAAAAAGTATATTCTCAAGGTGTTTCCTGTATGTGCTCTATTTTCTAGCAGGATTGTTTGATTTTATTTCAGATTTAATTGTAAATTGTGGTTGTTCAGTGTTTTATTGATGTTATTTTTTAGCATGATATTTTATTGGGTTATGTTGATGTTTCACTTTTATAGTGTTCATGTTGATTAATTATCTATTGTATCTTTCTAGTGTTCAGGTTGATTTTCTGTGGTGTTAAGATCTAAAATATTTCTTCAATGTATTATGCTTTAGGTTTTGTTTTCAATCTTCTCATGTATTTGATTTGTCATTTTCTATATGAGCAGGTATGTTGATGTATAAAGTTTACCGAATGATGTTTTTATTTATGGTTATGATATATGTTTTTTTGTTTGATATGATTTTTGTTGGATGCTAAGATTATTTTGTATAGGTGTATTTCATGGATTTCGTTTGTGCTGTGTTTGTTTAGGTTCATGTCTCAATTTCAGAGTGTGATGTTGCCTGTGATTTGGCTAAGATTTTTATGATGATTTAGATTTTTTCTTCATGTAGTTGTTTGCTATTATTTTGCAGTTATTGATGTTTTAAAGCTTCAATTCAAAGTTTAGTTTCAGTGTGATGCTATTGATATTTTTACATTTTCAGTTTTCAGAAGCATGTGGTTTTTGCAGAATCTTTTTCTTTTATTGATGTTTTAGTATCTTAAATTGGTGTTGTTTTGTTTTAGATTGATTTTTTCATGTGTGTTGATATGTAGCCGTTTCCTATTATCATATTTTCCTTTTGCTCAATTAATTGATGTTGCATTATTTGTTTTTGATGATTTAATAATAATATTTGATGTGTAGGTGCACTTATTGTTGGTGTCAGTGCTGTGAGAAAGTCCCAAAATCTGAGAGGAGATCCAAATCCTGATTTGATATCAGGTTTTATATCCGTCTATTCTTTTATGTGCATGTATAAAATTGATGTTTCATATTGGTTTCATACTATTATTTGGTTTCAGGATTCTCTTTTTCTTCTCGGCTTGCTTCCATCTACTACCACGTTTTGACTCGTGACCTTATGTCTACTACTATCCTTGTGAATGACTTTTTACTATCTACTACCAGCCTTGTGGATGGTCTTTGTGACATCCCTGAAATGACCTCCCTGCTTAGTGAAGGTCATGTCCAGAATGTCTGCCTGGCTCACTCCAGGACTCAATAGTAGTAAATAAAGCATTGATTTATCATAATATAAACTATATTATTATATATCATATTCCGCTATTACATAACATCAGTTGACTTTATTTACAATACAACGTGGGATAAGGCAACGTGGGATAAGTTTTAAACCTATATCTATATTTACAGGCCCACGATCCAACTCCAACTACTCACGTCGATTCTCTGACGTCACGGCTCTCCAGTGTCTAGTAGGTCTGGGGAAATCTATGGTTTCAACGGGGTGAGCTTATTGTTCAGTAAGGTCACACTAATAGATAAGAATTTATCAATATAAATATAGTAAAAGCGTCACATATATCCAAAATAAACTATACATAGATAAAAATAACAACTAGCAATTAGAGTAAACAATATGCACATAAAACACATGAAGCAGCTAAAACACACATATTCAAAAGGATACAGGGGTAGTATGATTAGGTTCGTGAATACTCTATATGTGTATAAGCACAATTTACTATTCATCCTACCATAAAGAATGCCAAGAGAGCCAATAATATCCATTCGTCAACCACGCCCGTTAAGAGAGCAAAAAAGTGAGTACTCGTGTGGGTAAATCTCGAGATTACCAATCAAGACCTTCTTAATTGCCTAGCCACATGACCAAGTCCAATACTGGCTCACATGTTTTGATAACTAAGCAACCCCCTCCCCCCATAATGCACATGTACAAGCAAGTATATGTCTCGGTGCGATAAAGTACAAAATCGTTCCATCATGAAGTCAGTTATATTCAAATAAGGCACGGTGCGATAAAGTACACCCCGACCACATTTATAACATGCATATAGAACGGTATTCAATTAGATAGCAATTACACACATAAAATCACTTCACTAATTTAAATTGATTAACCGTTTAAATCATTGAGAACACTTACTAAATTCGATATGTTCGTCTGTAGAAATATCTGCAACACAATAAAAATATATAAAAGAATCATCCTAACAATGGTACTATGATAATTTTATTCTAATAAGAATTATTATAAGCATTAATTAATATTAATTATTTATTCTATTATTATTTTAAAAAAATTATGTATCGACATAATATATATTTGCAAGAATTATATATGATTGAACTAAATGGCAAGAACATATAGATATTGCATCAATAAAATAAACACCAAAATATGAAGTCATTCAACCATTTGAAAACACAGAACAAACCTATCCTTTCTTCCACAATACACATTGCATAAAAGTGGGAGTTCCCAAAATGATATGCGAGCAATTAGTTTTGGAAAAATGCTATGCCACAGTGTTTAATCATTTGTGATTTATATAGTAAAATATGAGATCAGTGAACAAAGTTTGTAGAAGGAATTGCATTATCTCTACTAATGATTCAAGCGGCTTAAGATCACAAAACACAGCAATCTTTTAATTCTTTATAGGTAAAAATTAAATATTTCAACACAAGAATTCAGGCACCATATAAACATAACAACTTCAAAACTTTACCACTAGCTTTGTACATCCCTATATTAATCCAATTTATAGGAAACTAACAATTTACCAAGTTTTCTTACAGGTCAAAATCAGAGAGGGAAATACAGCATGCTTTATGTCCTTTCCTCAACTTATACTCCGGGTATGCACCATCTGGAGGCACGCACCGTGTAAAATGACACGGCTCGAGTCAGGACATAGTCGCACCAGTCATAGGATTGGCACGTGCTGTGAAAATGTACACGGGCCGTGCCAGTCTTCACTTCCCTACAGACTTTGGCTCCTTTTCTTCGATACATTCATCTACTACCACGTTTAAACTCGTGGCCTTCAGTCTAATACCATCCATGCGAATGGCCTTCTACTATCTACTACCATTCTTGCAAATAGCCTTCTACACAGTCCGAAGTGCCTACGAGCAATCTACAAATAAAAGCACACAAAAATGGATCTAGATGCTTGTAGAGACATAGAATCCAATAGATCTAAAGTAAGCTAGAAAATGAGGGATTTAGATATAAGGATCATAAACGGTCATCTAAACCTTTCGTAATGCAACTCAACTAAATCTAGCAATCTACCGTACAAAAGATAACCAAAAGATACATTAAATTTCTTAGGAAACACATGCATTTTACTTCTCATCATGAACCTTCATTGTCTATGTTGTACAACATTGACACTGTCAAGGTGACTAGTGAAATGACAAGTACATCCATCTACATGCTGAAACTCCATCGATAACTATCTTTGTCTTATTACAACCAATAAAAAAACAAAATTTATGTTAGAAATGAGTAGTCCCCAAATGAAATACACGTAATATAGTCATACGTAGATGACATAAATCTCAACTAGAAAAACGTAACTCATCTAATTTAGTGCAAGACCGCATACTTAGGAGATTGATTTTGCACCGGCTCATTTAGAGACCGATGCCGTACATTCATAGTATTTCAAACATTTCTTTGAATGTGCGATGTCAGTCGTTGTTCAGTAACATATCGCAAGGGTCGATTGTCTGAGACTAACTTCACACATTAAAATTGTGTTTTTATTAAAATGTAATTATTAATACAAGAATTAGGACCATTTAGCTCAGTTATACATAATTTTTTACCTCGATTTTAGTCCCAAAAAACCAAAGTAAATACATGTGTAGTAAAAAGTACATTTTTTACATTGGTTCAGAACCGAGGTAAAAGGTATTTTTTAGCGACGTTGGTCCAAGCAAGAAGGCCAACGATAGGATACCGTAGCTACAACTTTGGTGAGGCAGTCATCGGCCAGAGCAAGAAGGCAGACAATGTGAGAGAAAATGCTGCAACATCATGCAGGTGGAAGTCGATCTAAATAACACCGACGTCAATTATGCTTATGAGAAACATTGCGCTTTGTAGTGCACCTATGTCGTGTGCATACTGACATGGAACGATGAAAAATATGAAATTGTTTTGATGGACCAATGTCGCAAAAAAAATTGATGCCGGTTTATGCGACGTCAGTAAGGTGTCATCAATGTACCGGTTTGTACGACGTCACATGTTAATTGTGGAGACATCGATTCTCGTACAATATTATAATATTTAATATTTGATAACACAAACAATCATTCTTCTATATATATATATATATTTCATGTTATTTAATATTCGACAATTCATGAATGGTTAAACATCATATAACAAATGCGGAAAAGAATGACATGATAAAACCCACAAAACTCTAACATATATTACAAATGTATGTTACAATATATTAAAATACATAAGTTTGATACGAAATTAAAATATTAATTGTGTTGAACCTCTGTTGTCTACGTTGTATGGCTAAAATACTGTCACGCTAACTAGTTAAATGACAAGTCCATCCATCTACATACTGAAAGTCCATCGAAAATTGTCTTTATCTTATTACAACCAATCCATAGGAAAAAAATTATGTTAGAATTGGGAAGTCCCCAAATGAAATACACATAATATAAGCATAAGTAAACGACATTAATCTCAACCGAAACAAGTTACTGATATGCTTTAGTGCAACTTCGTATACATGCGTTATCGATACCGCTAGGGTAAACGTATCAGAGATGTTGGATTATAGATATTTTAAGCATTTCCTAGACACGTACGATGTCGGTTTTGTTTGGTTCCATATCACAAGGACCAATTAACAGTGATCGGTGTAGCACATTCAACGTTTGTTCATACAAACATGTAAATTTGTCCACAATCATCACTAATATAGGCATTTTTTCTCACTCTTTACAAAAAAGACATTATCTTGGCAACACAAACACTATACACTGTATAACATGTAACACAATCGTCATACTTCATGGAAAATATTCAATCTTTGTTCCATGAGGATGGAAAATTACCTCGATGGAATGGATGGAAAATTACCTCAATTAATTTGAACCCGGAGAAGCTCCATTCTCGGATACTTTTTTATGTTTGAGAGAAGCAATTTGATTGAGCAATTCAATTGTTAGAATGGTGTGAAATGGAAAGTATGTTGTCGAGTTGGGTTTGGAGGAAGTGCGTTGGAGATGTGAAATGGATGTTGGTGCTGAATAATGAGATGAAATAGGGTTGGGGAAATTTTAACTCAATTTTAACTCAAATTTTTGGTTCCTCTAAATATTTCCACTTCACCAACGTCGGTTGCGAGTAGGTTTTGGGTATGTTCAAGTCAATACGCTTGCAATGTCGCACATATGTCCCATAGTCTAATTTTAGAAAATTATCTTAAATTACTATGTGCTAAGATTGCAGCCCCTTACGCTAACCAGCTGATGCCCAGATTGGAACAACAATGTCGTGATAATGTGAATAAAAAATGTTATCTTCAATATTGTATTTTGACTTCTCTTACTTCATTGGAGGGGCCTAACTGCAAAAAGTAAAAAAACTTCACCGATTGTCCCAAAATCTATTCCAATCATCCCGAAAAGAAACTTTGTCACCCCTAGTCAAACTTGTAATAACCGAGAGTTATAAAGAAACTGGTCTGATTCCACATAGACTTCCACTAGTTCTTCTTATTAACCCTTGTATACGTAGAAGTAATCATGCATAATTTACTTTAAACCTCGTACTAGCGCTTTCTAAAATTTGATGGATGGAATTTTATTAATTTTTTATTTCATAAAAAGCCAATAATGTGTAATTTTTGTGCGATTCTATGTGGTGAAAATTATTGTTCCCATAAAACTCATCGTAAGGTTATTAATGGAATACTAATAGACATGAGGGACGATTACCCTGGGTCACATCCCTCTGAGACAGTACACATAATCTCCATATTCAACAT
>JAULKK010000001.1:14276649-14286931 GCA_032355705.1 Rubia peregrina | reverse complement strand
GATGAGTTCCATAGTAATCTCCACCGGAAGAAAGAAAATTGAACTGAAGAAAATTAAGAGGAACCAAAACCCGCGAGCCGTACATCAAACGATCCAACAGAAGAGTGACCCCGAGCACCAAACCTCTGATTCAAGATATTCAAGCGAAAAAATCAGCACACATACTGCATTCTTTATTCTGAAAATAATGGCAACGCAGCATTACACACTTAGAGAAAACTGCTGTAAATTACCAAATCATCTACGCATTATTCATGATGTGAAATCTCCAAACTTTTAACTTTCACAGTTGATGCAACTCCCTAAAACTTTCCCCCTTCATCTAATGATGCTTCTCAAGGATAGTAAGCAAACAGGATGTGCATCTCTTAATATCAGTCGCAAATGCTAGATCAAAATTAAGATTAGGAAATATTATTGGAGCCATTACAAAAATAAAGATAGAGAATATTGTTTCCGGGTTAACCAGGAAACAATTACAATTTTTTAACGAATCAAACGCCATGAATAAGAATAATTTATGACTTTTTGGTTCAGATTTTTTCTACACTCTAACCAACCTTGGTTGTACTCGCTCAAAATTCTCAGAGACTCCTTATATAGGCTGTTTCAGGTCACTAAAGTTGCATGACTAGAGAGCCAAAAAAAAAACAATTTTCAAAGTGGACATTCCCTTCACAACTAGTTTGAGTAATCAACAATTCAACATTACTAGTACCTTACTTAAACAAGCATGAATACAGTAATAAGTTAAATGAAACAAAGGTTGCAGTAAATACGTACCCAATAGGAATCACCTCAAAGAAAACGAGTTTTAACTTATGGCGTGTCACAAGGAGCTCCAGAAGGCCAACATAGAGCCATGTTATGGCACTAGTTGGCCGAAGTGCACATGCTAAGGCTGCTAAGGCTAAACCCCGGATTCTTGATATCGCTGGCTTTTTGCTGGATGAACCTCTAATGCAGGGCCAGTAATACAGGCTAGCTAGAGTAAGAACCGTCTCCAAATTATTAGAGAATGTACGTGTGATGCAAAAAAACATGAACCAGTTTGCCAATTGAGCAAAGAGCTGAGACAAGTTAAGTAGCACAAGACCATTGAAATTATATGATATTATTTGTTTTCTTATGGGCACCAAAATGTAGTAGTGAGCCTCAACTAAAATGCAACAAGGGTTTGTGGGTAGGTCTACATAACTGCTATGCATGCTGTCAAATGGGGGGAAAAACTAATCTAAAAGATATTAGAATCTAAAATAGAAGGATACTGCCCACTTTGCAACATATTCACCAAAAACAACCTTCGACAGCTTATACAAGTAAAGATCGCCAACTGCAGAAATTATAGACTGCAGCAATCGAGGAGCCTTCACCTGTGGAGTACAGACTTATGAGATGATAAAGTAAGAACAAAACTGTGCTCGACACCTCTGCACATCCACCAATAAAGCACATTAACTTAAATCTTGGAATAGAGACAACAGTAATGTGTCCTATCAAAGACAATTAGCTGCTTACATTACTGCTTTTAAGCTAATTTTAAAAACCACGCTTAATTTTCACTATGCCTCCTAAAATCCAAGCATACGCTATTTATCCTCTGAATGTAAAAAGTTCAAATTTCCACAAAGAACTGAATCCAGGGGAAACAAGTTACATTAAAAAAAGTGGAATATGGAAAGTAATCTGAAGATTGCAAAATGCATGACCAGATGCCTCCACTCAGGCAGTGTGAATTCAAACAATTTAACCCAAAACAGACAATATAAGGACCCTCATCGCAAGTATAATTCAAAAGCTAACTATTAACACATCAAGCATAAAAGCTGATAAAGAGAAACAGATCAACTAAACAATTGGATCGAAAAATAAACAAAATCATTGAAACATAAATCACCAAGAAAACAGAAGTTACCATGAGCAACGGTGAATCGAGATTGAGAAAGGCGAGAACTTTATAAAGCATGGCAAAGATCACTGGATGCAGGTAGCTTCTAATACCCTTTTGCCACTCCCATGTCAAATGTCCGTACCTGAAAACATTCCAACAGAAACACTCTCAATAAAAACCAAAACCAAAACCAAAAGTAAATCACAAAAACAAAAACCCCTATAGCAAGAATTCAGCTTTGTTTCTTTCTCTTACCCAAATGCGATCCTATGAGCAACTTCAAGAGCTTGCCAGTGTTCATCCGGGTTGAAATACGCCTGCACCAGTAAAGCGTTGCTCATTCTTAAACCTAGGCAGATCAAAAACACGTTTCTCGGCAAAGTTCTTGAATTTGGGATGCGGGTTTTTCCTAAATTCTCATTATCATCGACATTATCCGAAAGATTGCGCTTCTGGGAATTAACGAAAGGGTTCTTTCTTTGCTTCATCAGTGGTTTAACTTGAAGGGTGGATCCCGGCGACTCGGATTGCCCGGTTCGTTACTCCGTCGCGAATACCAGTTGTATTCTGACGGATTTGTCTCAGTCCAATTTTGAACAAATTATAAATTAGTCTTCAGATTTTCTGAAAATTACATTCCAGCCACTGAGTCAATGGAGAGAACAAAAATCACAGAGGACCAGAATTCAATGGTATTAATTAAAACATTTATTATTAAAACATTTTAAAATAAGAAATCTAAAAAAGTCTAATTTACATATATATTTTTTGGAATAAGAAAAGTATATATGTGGAAATATACAACCTATGTTTCGTTGTACTAGTGCTACCAATATACTACCTCAAGTTTTTAAATATTTGCACTCTTTTTTTTAGGATTTTTTTATTAGCGCTTTCCTCTTTTGGTAAATTTTAGATTATTTTCATCCATTCAATTTACTTTTTTATCTTTCCAATTCAGCATCCACCGCTCATTTTACTTTTTCAAAAACTTTGTGCCAAATTCAACCGGAGGGAGTACAAACTATGTAAATTTTACTCCATTTGGTTTCTTAGCATTGTCCTCCTTTTTTGGATATTTTCTCAAGCCATGTTTGACCACCGATAACTTTAGTTGTGTCTAATAACAAATGATAAAATTTACTTTTCAGAAACTACATGTTACGGAGAATCCAAAAATATCTCACATGATGTCTATTATTACATATAATAAAAGTTATCGATGGTCAAACATACCATGAAAAAAATTGTGGTCAAACGAGGCCAGTGTTAAAAAATCCAGAGGGAGTACATTTTACTTGATTAAATAAGGAAATTTAACCTTACTTCAATAATGATTATACCCATTATCAATCTCTACATTCAAAGCACAGAAATTCATATTGGAAGCCATGCAGGTCCAAATATTACCATTCAAATTAGGCCCTCAATGTTAATTAAATCTACTAGTCAACTCTTTCGTTACCAAAATACTCTTCCTTTATTTCACATCAACACTTCCACCCCATCTTGCATAAAATATCGATTCAAAAATAATTGTATCATTTTCTCTAGAACGGAGGGAGTAGTTCTTTTATTACTATTTTATAGGTTTGAGACATAAGCATGCATGTCACAATTTATAATTTTATCTCCATGTATAGGTAGTGGCATTCGATCGAGTCGATTAGATCGTGACGCTTATGTGATCACTTAAATTTCTAGTTGTTCACTTGATCGATCTGACCGTCCAATTAGTACATTTGTCATTTTATTCGTGTATTTTTGTTAGGATTTTATTTATTTAGATGCATCGATTTGTTTTTCTCAAAGTGTTTACAGTTTGAACAATATAAATATATAAATCCTTGGTCTAGATCTAGTTTAACCTAATGTATCCCTATATAGTATAGTGACACTTCTCCTTACTATTGGTCGTAGACGTTATAATAGGATTCAACTTGCTATTGTAATTTTTGCTGAATATTTTTTCCAGCAGTTCTATGAATTTCAGATTTTTGAGAAATCATCCACTCAAAAATCACTTAAAATACAAAATATAAAAAGAAAAATCAATTAACACCCTTCTTTTTGTAAAGATAATAATAATTAATGGTAAATCTTCACCTGCCATTCACTTTAAATGTTTCAAAAGTTAGAAATTTAAATTTTATATTTAAATTCTTTTCTTTATATACCTTGTAATATACTCAATCACACAAATAATTAATATAATACGGAAAAGTATGGCAAAGCAAAACGAAAATCACACCCATACATTTCTTCTTTTAAAAAAACACACGTCAAAATTTATAACTACTACGCGCTTTACACAGATTGAAATAATCAACATCTATAATTTTAGAGCGCGTATGAGATTCGATCATTTTTATTAAAAAAAGGAAGGAAAAAAGAGAGTAAACTCTTGCATATCTTTTCCTAGTACATCCCGATACAGGAAACTCGTGCATATATTATTTCAGGAAACTCTTGCATATCTTTTGCCAATACTTCCTGTCGGGCTCAGTGAGCAATAAATTTGATTTCACATCCTCAGCAAATTCCTTCTGCGAAATTATAAAATAAAATAAATAAAATAAAAGAAAAAAATGGAAAAAGAGACTGATTCGGTGGAGCTTCTACATATACTAAGGCAGAGTCTTGGGAGAGACCTTCCTTCCATTAATATTAAAATTTTGTTATGTAACGTGTAGTGGTTATAAGTTTATGACCCGATCGATTAATGCAATTCGAAAATTTTATTTTGATTTCTTCTAGTTTGCAGTTTAAAGACTAGAGAAAGACTCTTACTACTAATAGTAATGATAGAACTAGATTACTAAGGCTATGTTCTCCCGAGCTTATTTACAGTTTAGTTCACTTCAATTCAATTCAAATAAGTCTAGCAGAAATCAGTTCAAATACACTGTGTAAAACATGGCCTGAGTTAACTTAAACTTGGGGGAGATAAAGGGGTGTTTGATGGATATGCACTTATGAGTACAAGTAATTTATTTTATCTTAATTTAAAAGTCGGTGGAAATCCGCCTTAAGTTTTTCTCAAAAACGCCATATAATTCTAAAATAAACACTTTTGAGCTGTTTATCAAACACCAAAAATTAATTGACTTATACATAAAACACTTATAAACTCTGCCAAACACCCCAGATCCATTACATTTGCTGATAATGATCCAAAATTGAATTACCTCTATAGAATCCATGGAAAGAAGACGATCAATGAGATAATTAAGGATGTCTTTAGTATACTCAGGATGCCCTTGAATTCCCATCACATGTTTCCCAAATGAAAACATCTCCACACCCGTTTTCTCGGAGTATCCAATAATCTCTGCCCCTTCTGGGACTTCCCAAACCTGTCAAAAATTCCAATCATAATTTTAAACAAATAGAGAAAATGGCAATCAATAAATACTGAAATAATGAAAATTTAGACTATAATAATATTAATATGACCCTTTTTTTTTATTGAAAAGAATAAGAAAAAGTGAGCACCTCATCTTGGTGGCACTCAACGATGGAAAGGGATGATGGGATTTCATCAAATTCATATGAATCAATACTGAAAGGCAAGAGCTCTTTCATGAATGTGACCTTTCTTATGCCAATGTCCCACCCACTAGCAGATTTTGCAACCCTTCCTCCCAATGCCCTACACAAAATCTACAAGAAGAAACAAACATGTAAACATCGTATTTCACCTGGACAGTCGTGTTTGGCAGGAGAAACGACTGACTAAATTTATGTCACAAATTTCAATCCAAACAAGAAAATAAGAACCTTACACAGACAAGAAAGGAGTACGTAGTGTGGCTAGAGTTCCATGTCAGTCGGTTTTATAATAAATGAATTATATATCATACTATCTTCAATGATTTCACTTACTGTACTATCGATTGATTTTAAAATGAAGTTTCAAGACAGACTCTGAAAAACGTTAATACCAGCTAAAACTTACCTGGTGGCCGAAGCATACACCAAGAACTTTCCTCTGCATGGAAAAGATAGTTTGCAAGAGAACACACAGATCGAGAATCCAATCATCATCTCCATAAGCATCATAAGAGCTCCCACTAATCACAAAACCTTCATAGCTTTCGAGCTCATCAATGGCGGGAAAATCACCGTCCACCACTCTGTACAAATCCCATATCTCTCCTTCATCTCCGAATGCATCGACGAACACGTTCAATAATCCACCGAACACCTTCTTCACGTGATCCGACTCCCTTCCGGCCAACAGCAGCGCGTACTTCCGGGTGTTTTCGCCGTTCTCCATTCTCACACAGTGAGGGTGTTTTGGTGGTTAGGTGTGTTTTATTTCACGGTGAGGGTTGTGTGGGGAAGAAGGGATCCTTTTATAGAAGATGCATAGGTTAAGGGAGAATTGGATTCTCAACGTGGAAAATCCATGCACCGATAAAATGTTCTTGTACTCAATGTCGGGGACAGGTGTCAACCTCGTATTTTTCTAAAAAAGGTTATGACTTATGAGTATTAATATTTACAAATTTACAGTGAATATTGAGTTTGGAAATGGTTAAAACTGATCTAGGTTTGTGAATTGAGATTAATTCATGAATTGATTTGATTGATTCCATTTTACTTGGTTAAGGCTCTGTTATCTAGAGCTCATTTAATGAGGTCTGCACTGGATTGAACTGAACTGAATTGAACTGAACGGAAATAATAAAAAAAATACTGAAAAATAATAGTAATATGGATAAACTAAACTAAATTTTATTAACATAATTTGTGTTGAACTAAAATAACTGAACTGAAATGATTTAAACTTAATTTTGAAGAATGCATTAAACTTTCGTTCTTTTGAAAGTAACATTTTGTTGCCATTTTTAATGTAGAAAATAATTAATATGTCACCTGTCCAGTAACCGTCCTTATTTTTGTGCGGGTTAAAGCTACGTGATCATTAATAGCGTAAACATATTCAATTATAGAAGATAGGAATACGTAATATTAAAAATAGAAAAGATCAAGACAGCATAAACTTTAGACAGTGGCATTTATGCAATTTTATCTCTATTCTTGCCAGAGGCGAATCCAGAAAATTTTCAATGGGGTAACCACTAATATATAAAAAAAAATCTTAATATTAATGGTAATTTTTTTTACTTGGGGTAACCAAATACTAATTCCCCCCTATTTTTTCCATGGGGCAACCATGGTTGCCCCATGCCTCCACATAGATCCGCCCGTGATTCTAGCTACATGCACATATCTCTAATAATTTTACAGGGATATATTTCTAATAACTTTACATGGATCTATCACTAATATTTTTTCAGAGATTTTTTTGTCCAATTTTTCCTATAATTTTTCCGCCACCTGCAATATGCAAAAAAGAATTCAAAAAAATCAAAAACATATTTTAAAATGCAAAAAATCATCGAACTGAAAATTATAAGCATCAACAAAATTAGCATAACATCAATGGAAAAAAACATCAACTAAAAATTGAAGGAAAAAATAATAAATAAATAAAAGAGCAGCAAAATATATTTAAAATAAAAAAATCGACAAGAAATTGAAAAAATGTCGACTACAACTAACAAAACATTAACTAAAAATAATAAAAATATCAACAAATCTTCAATTATCAAAATTTTAATAGAAACTACAAAAATCAACTAATATCAACCAGGAACTAAAAACATCATTTCCTATCACCTAAACTTCACCCGGAAAATGAAAACGTCAACATAAGAAGAAAAAAAATACAAAAAATCAACATATGTCACCCAAAACTACAAACATCAACTCGAATCACCTAAAACTCACCGAAAAAAGGAAAAAAAATCAACATGAGAGGAAAAAAAGTAAAAAATATCAACCCATATAACCTTAAAAAATGATAAAACATCGACTCATACCAACTAAAACTCACCCGAAAAAAAATCAACATGAGAAAAAAAATAAAAACATCAACAAAAAAACTACGACCTCAAAAGTATAAATTATTCACTCAAAATATCATAAAAAGTCAACATTTTAAAAAACAAATATCAATCTATATTACCAAAAAATTACAAACACCAACTCCTAACATTTGAACCTCGTCCGAAAAATGAAAAACATCAGCATAAGAAAAATGACACTACAAACATCAACTCATATTACCAAAATTTGCAGCCGAAAAATGAGAGACAACAATATGAGAAGAAAAAAAAATGCAAATATCAATCCATATCAACAAAAAAAAATGATAAAACATCAACTCATATCAATAAAATCTCACCCGAATAATGAAAAACATCAACATAAGAGAGAGAAAAAGCTACTAAAATGTAGGTAATATTTAGTCCAATTTGATCGTTTTAGGAAAAGGAAGTAAAACCGGATGGAGGATAGTTTAGTCATATTATATAGTTTTTTCCCCCGATACATCAGTTTAAATCAATTTAAATCGGTTGGTTCAGATAATTAAGCTGTTAATAACATGCTTAAGTAACTGTAACTTGAAAATTACCGGAGATCCAATTTGAATCAAATGATCTTTCCACCTGTGGAATCAAATTCTTTGAAATCTTTCTACCTATTTCTACCTATGGAATCAAATATTTCTTTGAATATTTGGCGTTGATCTCCTCACCAATTCCAGATAACATGTAAGTTGTCAAAAAAAAAAAACAACTTTTTTTTTCAAATTTTCTTCACCCCATCTTAAATTTTAATAGAATCAACAATTTTCAAAACATATATTAACTGTTATTATTTTATACTCCCTCCGTCCCACTATAAAGTTTCGAATTGCTTTTTCACGGTCTTCAATGAGCATGTTTGACCGTAAATATTTCTAGTTGTATATAATAATATCGCCTAAAAATTAATATTTAGAAAATAGATGTTAAAACAAATCTAACGATATGTCACATGATATATTTATTTTTTATATATTAATTTATATTTAGGGTCAAATTTTGTAAATTTTGACTCTGAAAAAACAATAGGAAGTTTAAAGTGGGACGGAGGGAGTAGGTTACAATATCATCATGTGATATATTGCTAGATTTCTTGCAACATGTATTTTCTAAAGTTCGAAATTTTATACACTTTTAGTGTATGTAACTAAAGTTATTAGTGGCCAAACATGGTTTCAGAAAGTTGACAAAAAATAGGAGATTTATTCTGGGACGAAGGGAGTAGGTAACAAAGCCACTTTGGCCGCTAAAATAAATTTGAAAAAAAAAATGTTTTTATAACCCTACCTAATTCGCATAAGTGTCAATATAACATTTTGATAGTTGAAAGTGTAAATATAGGCCCAAATAGTTGATGTAAGTGTAATTTGACCCATGTAGTAAATCAATGCAAACATATACTCCGAAGAGTTATATCAGCGCTCAGATAGGTTTACATTGGTATATATTCCAATAAATTTTCAAGCCAAAAGGACACTAGCCCTAGCCTCCAGGAAAGATGCGGTAGATTTATAAAATTGGGAGGATGAAGGTGGCATCTTCTACTCCAACCAATTTTGCTTTGGCAAGATGGTCCATTTTCACTATGTACAGTTCATAAATAACAGTAATGACCAGAACTTGGCCCTAAAACGTTGCTTTCTGCATGCGTGTTGAATGCACAAGTGACAAGATGTCTTCTTCCTGTAAAAAAATTCTCTTCCTTTTGGTATTATTCTATCCAATAAGCCTGCAGATAACTATCCGTTCGGATTCATGTACGCACACGGCACATCTTATAGTGCATGTATATTTCTCAGTTTCTTTTTAAAGTGATATCCTAAATTTCTCATTTAGTGCACATATATTTGTCAGTTTTGTGACGCCGATCTCCAACTATGTAAATATATGTGCACTTTTAAAATATGAGCGCTAATCAAAGGACTCATTGGTATGAATGCATTTTACCTATTTTGTAAGTTTATGGTCATGTGCCCCCGTGGGTTCCATTTTTAAGATAAAGCTAAGATATTAAACAATGATTTAAGTTTTCTTGTTATTTAGGCAAAATCTTGGAGAAATACCTCATTTCAATAGGCATATGAAAAATTGGGATTGAATTAGAATTATAGAAAAGTAAAATGATTTAGTTGTAATATTAAAATTTTATTATGTAACGTGCAATAATTATAAATAGGGGTGTTCAAATTGCCCGACCCGTTTTGACCCAAATCGACCCGTTTTGACTCATTTGTAATTTTACCCAATTTTCTTTAAAAAATTATAAAAAAGAATTAGTTTAATAAAACATACCTACCATTAATTTATTTCATAAAAAAAATAACATTCTTGATTTTTTTATAAAACTAAAAATAATTTTGAAAAGCTACTATTAATTATGAATAATATATTTATTAATATATGAAATATATATATATATATATATATTCATAATTATATAAATAAATTTTAG
>JAULKK010000001.1:14252021-14265942 GCA_032355705.1 Rubia peregrina | reverse complement strand
GAAATCTATGATTCAGCCAGGTCCAAGATAGACCAACATTCTGGTATGATTGTTCTCCGAAATAGGGTGGTGCCATTTCTGGTTTGGAAAGATCAGCAAATGAGAAACACCTATCAACTTGGCTGCTTCTCTTTGTCTGATTAACCTAAACACACGTTGTCCAAAAATAAAATACTAATATTATAATATGTTACTAATTTTAATTCTTTACTATATATAATCAATCATAACTTATTAACATACTAATACTATAAGAAAAATGACTTCAATATTTACGGCTGACAGCACTATCCAAACAATTTCTATTATATGGTGCAATTTTTATTATTTGGTGATTGAGAATAAAAATTAATTATGAGAAATGACTCACGAAAAAATGGAACTGGAGTTCACATTTTCACCAAAACTTCATATTTTGGTAGCGAGCTCGGTGGGAATGTTGCGACTCGTGACCAAATAGACTTGGGAGTGGCCATTTTCACAAAAAACTTCCTGGATTCATCGTGCTTAGGTTATGTCGCAACTCACAAAATTATGGAATCGAGAGTTGATTGGTCAGAAAGTGTTTCTGATTTTGGTCGTGATTGTGACCAAATTGGACTGGTAGTTTTGAAAAATCCCCTGTTCGTTGTGACTCGCGACATATACGTCGTGACTCGCGACACACAGGGTCTCCCCATACTTAGAAAAAAAAATTTAAGTTACCAACTTCCAAGTTTTTTCTTCCCTTCTCATGGCCTTCACTCCTTCATCCATCTAGTGAAATGCACTTCAATTAGCAAAAAAAATCATGGAAAATCATACTCGTGAAAAGAACAAGACAAAATAATAAAAACTCAAGTTCAAACAGCATCAACAGAAAGTCACGAATGACAATCCAGATGATCAAAACTAAGTTTATTTAACATCGTCGGCACGACTTACCTCCCTACTTGGAATTATTCACAACATGGATAAAAATGATTGGTCTATTTTCCTCAATCCGGAACAAAACATCTAGGGTCTACATCATCCCCTAAAAAAACTTGTGCACATAGCTTAGGGCTTCCTCATGCTCCCTCAATATGTCCATTAACTCATCTTTTTGTTCCAGGGTAATCTCAATCGAATGAGCATTCGGGGGGTTTCTCTCCTTCTACAAGGGATCAACATTTAGAACTTTCGGTGGTGGTTTGCACTCTACCACCGAACTCTTCTCACGAGAAGGAGGGAAACTCACTTATGTCGGGTTGTCGGTGGCACATGAGAGGTGTTGGATGTCGATCCCCCCCCAGGGGTTCTCCCTCATTGTTTCTTTCCTTCATGTTAGTACTAACAACATATGCAAAATATGCATCATTCAAAGCATTATCTAAGTCAAGGAACTACCATAATTGGGCTCACATACACCTTGCCCTATATCATCAACAACATCAATAACTTGGCAAGAGTGGTATACACTAGGACGATTAATAGAATTATTAGTGTCTAGTTCTATTTTTCGCCCATTAAACTCCATGGTTAGGGTTCCTTTATGCACATCAATTATTATCCTTGAAGTTATAGAATAGGTTTTGCATGATTATCACCCTTCATGTCAATGACATAAAAATCAGAGGGGAATGTTAAAGAGTCCACTTTCACCAACACATCTTTCACAATACCTTTTGGGTATGTGCTAGAATGATCGGCTAGTTGGAAAATAACCCTGATATTGTGGAAAGTGCCTAGATCTAGACTCTCATACAAAGCATATGGGATCATATTAATGGAAGCACCTAAGTCTAGCATGGCCTTGTTAACACATTTTCCTCCTATGTAACAAGGGATTGTAAACATTCCCAGATCATCACATTTAGGAGGTAGTTCATCATCAAAAATGGCGGAGACATACTCAGTCTTTCCACTCTTCTTTTTATTATTCAATTTTCCCCCTATTGATGGTACACAATTCTTTGAGAAATTTGTCATACCTATGAATTTGATTCATAGCATTCAAGAGTGGAATGTTTACCTCGCATCTACGAAAGAATTCGTAGATGTCCTTGTTATCCCCCTCTATTCCTCTATCCTTCAAGGCCTTCGAAAACGGTGGTTCTGGCACTTAAATAGGGATCTCTACCACTTTGGACTTCTTGTGAGGTAGAGATCAGGTTTCGGGATTTGATCCTGGCCTTAGCACGAAGGTCTCTACCTCGATTTCTTCTCCCTTATTCACCTTCTCATTGTCCAATTCTTTGGCTTTCTTCTTAACGTTTTCTTCCTTCTCAAGCATCCATTAAACAACAACCTTGCCTTGGGGTTCTTTCACTTCCTTCCCACTCCTCAATGAGATGAAACTCATGTTTTGTTCTAGGATTTATCTCCGGTTGGGAAGGAAGTTTACCCTTTTTCCACGTCTCCATCTGGTTCAAGATTTGAGCCATTTGGATCACTTGAGTTTCCAAATGTTTGATGCTCGACTCGGTCTTCTCTTGAAATTTCTTAGCCTTCTCCACACATAGGCTCAACCTCCTAATGGCTTTCATCACTTCATCTTTTGATAAGCCCGAGCTATCACCTTGATCACGGGGCTTGTCTTGGAGCCTTGGAAGTTATTTTGTAGTGGTCGGTATTATTGTTGTCGAGAGCAGTATTGTGAATTTTTCCCTTCTTTAGCATTTCCATACTGGAGATTTGAGTGATCTCGATTATCTGAATTGTAGGATCGGTATTGGTAGCCTTGACCACCTTGGTACCCTTGATTTCCTTGGTTTCCTTGATATTATTGCCTTGAAAACCCACAACATTCACCTCCTCCACTTAATCATCTTGCAAATTTGGATATGCATCCATAGGGTGCCGTGAAGAACAAATATCGTAAGATTTGACATGTGGTTTAGCACCGGAATGTGTCATCAAGGCTTTGACCATGGAAGTGAGTGTTGAGACTTGGTCTTCAAGCTTTCCATTGTTGGAGGGAACGCTTGTGTTATTGGGATTTTGTTTTCTCGAATTAGCCCTTGAACTAAAGTTTCTCGACTCATTGGTAACTCCTCATAGAGCTCCATAGCCACCGTCGAAGTCCTGTTCCCAATAGAGGTATTATAAGATATATTGACTAGCCTTTGTTCTTCATCAAGGAGTCCATTGTAGAAGTAGTATACCAAATCCCTCTCCGAGCAGCCATGATATGGACAACTTGAGAGTAGCTTCTTGAACCTCTCCCAATAGTCATAGAATGACTCATGGTGCCATTGGAGCATGGTGCTAATAACATTCTTCAATGCGGCGTACTTTGAAGATGGGAAGTACTTGGCTAGAAAATTCCTCTTCAACTCAATCCAAGAAGTTATGCTCCTGGATGGAAGGTAGTGGAGCCAATCCCTTGCGGCCTCTCACAATGAAAATGGGAAGGCCTTCAATTTGTAGAGCTCTTCATTCACCCCTTCGGGAATCATCCCACAACAAACCATATGAAAGTCGGAGAGATGTTTGTTGGGGTCCTCCCCTTTCCTACCAAGGAATGAAGGTAGCAAGTGTATCAATCCAGAATTAAATTCAAAATTACCATTAGGTCCAACCTCCGGATAGATGATGCACATCGGTTATTGCTTAAGGTTGGGAGCCATGGTTTCTCTCAATGGAATTTGCCTCAACTGGACATTCATTCCTTGAAGGTGAGGGTGTGGAGGTCCTCCTCCAAAATTCTCATCTTCATGTTCATCTTGATGATCCATGGAAGTGGAAAGTTTTGCGAAATGGTCACTATGAGGGGTGTTATTCACACTTTCCAAAGAAAGCCTCCTGGCCCTTTTTAAGTTCAACTCTAGCTCGGAGTCATATTGTAGGTGTTCTTGTGAAGAGGATCGAGTACGAACCATACAACAAGAAATTGAACAATACGTCTCCAAGCTAACCAAAGATCAAATAAAAGAAAAGTAACACATATTCACATATAATATGCCCAAATACTTAAAAAGAAACACCTCTTCTCCGACATTAGTGCCAAAATTTAGGAGGTCATCGTCGTACCTCTCAAAAATACAATTTATAAGCCCTAAACGCTTCCTAACCACACTTAAGTAGATAGTGGCAAATCGGGGTCATCCACGAAGAAGAGGGATCTTCCTAAGGTTCATGCATATAAAGGTGTATACTAAGCTAGATATAGATATACATGTATATAAGAAAGCATGTAAAGAGGAGGGGTTTTGGTTGTTTTTTCTAAGTTATGAATTTAAACACAGGATAACTAGCAAGCAATGTAAATCTACTAAATGTATAACAAACTACTAGAGAATGATTAAAATACAAATTACGGGACCTTGGGTGCAATTTATTTCGACTTCCAAACCTCTTATCTATCCTTGAATCTACAACCTATTCAATACTTTAACTACTTTTTGTGAAGATGAATCTTCTGTCCTTTGTTGATAGTAGTTTTCAAGAATGAATTCGACATCTCTTTCCTAACCTCACTAATGACCCCTTTAGTCAAGAAACGGCTAAAGATATCCCATTAATGGAACTGAGTACAAAGAATCAACAAGCTTGGTAACACATAAACACCACACCATGTCTAAGCATTCAACTAATTCATGCATTTACACAAGATTAGTCGAGAACGTTCAACGTTCATAGACCTCTCATATTTGCTACCTAAAAAACCATGAAAAGGTGTTCAAAATTATCACATTCATCTAGCAAATATCAAATCATAAACACAATTAGAAGCTCTAATTCATTCTCTTGGATTCCATATTAAAAGAGGGGAAACCTATTTTTTCCCACAACACTAACAAGAAATCATACAAGAAATTCATATTCTCAAACTTCCAACGACATTAATGCATTCAAAAATAAAAATTCAAAGCTCAATAAATGTACATTTTCTATAACATTAAATAGGCATAAAGAGTTCTCAGTGGTGGCATATAGACAAAGGTTATTATTGTTACGCCGACCAGCGCCAATCCAGGAAGGGGGCGGGAATTCTGTTCATTCACCTCTTGCATAACCAAACAAGATATCTCTCTACTGCCTATTCAACCGGAAGACTCTTTTTCATAGTGGAGTGCTTCGAATAGGATATGATATGTGCTTTGCAGGCTAAAAGGTAAATGAGTTCACAAAAACCACAAAACCCTAAATGAAAATAACGAACCCTCAACTCATTCATCCAAAATCACCTACTCGATTAACAAGCATAGGGACTGGAAGCCTTAATAAATTTCTCCCAAAACTAAATTTAGCTACTAGAATTCATACTAAACACCAAAACCAAATCAAACAAAAAGTAAATTTGGACAACGGTCTGTCTCGAGTGCGTCACGACTCTCGGCAGACAGAGTTGGCTGTCTTTCATTCTTCTTGTCTAAGTCATAACCATCTCTTCTTCACTTCTCTTGGAATCTTCATGTCTTCAAGTTTTCAGAAGATAAACTTCATGGTCTTCAACAGTCTTCAGTTTTTAAGTCTCGATGTTATTTCCCCACCACACAAAATTCACTAGAAAAGCCATAAGAGCGTAAAAGTTGATCTTAACTCTCCTAAGAGAATTTTTAGGTTAAACACAAGCTCTAGATGATAAAATAGCACAAAAGTGAGCACAAAAGGTCCCAATATATCCACATAAAATGGACACATCACCTACTGGCCATGCTCACTATATAGTGCGACTTCATAAGTTGTCATTGAGCTGGAGAAGAATGTGATTTTTCACAACTGCTTGGTGACAATTCGTATCATCTTCTTCGAACTAGGACACATCACAGTTTTACACCCAGCACTGTCTCGATACCTATCCTTCATCATTGCTATCACTTTGTACCTTAATTATTCAAACATAGACAATATGGGGAGGTTTCTTATTCCCCCTAACCAGTTGTTGAGTGGCTTTGATGGATTGTGTGTCCCATTTGCACATTTCAACACCTTGTTGAATGTATGTCGTGCCTATAATGAGTTCTCAATCTTGGTAAGATAGGTATATCCCTCTGTAGATAGTGATTTTATTCTTGGCATTGCATCTTTTAAGTCTCTAGCATTGTACACCATCGATGCATTCTTAAATGACTTTTTTAGAATCACTGAACTTCTGGTGGAAATTCACACACACACACACACATATATATATATATATCAGCTGCACTTCCACTTGTCGCATGAAGTACACTTCCTGCAATTTCCAAATCCAATACCTACAATAGAAATTATATAAAATACAATATCCACAATAATATTTTGGTGAGGTAGACAAAAAGCACATATCACACAAACTTAGGGCCAGTCAACATTTTAGTGTAACAGTTAAGGTTTGCTGTGAGGAATTCCTTTTGTACCAACATACTAGTAGTAATTAGATTCAGCACCTTCAACATCATCATGAGTCTTGTCTGATTCCTAAGTCAGTGAATGATAGTATAGTGATAGTTTTTTGGGAAAAGTTTCATTACCACTTGTGATGCATGGTTCACCTATTTGTGGCGATGCATTCTGCAATCTCTGCAGATCATGGACCATATTTTTAGATCACGGTTTTAGTGGCGGGGTTATAGCTTATAATCTTCTCTTCTTCTAGGTTCATTTATGGTGTCTCAATCTAGACGAGGCCTTGTTATTAGCAAGGTTATTTTTTTTCTCATGCGAAACATCCTTCACTAGATTTGCAGGGCTCGAGGTATTACTTCTACTTTGGAATTTTCATAATTAAGGGATATGTATACCATAATCCCCTCTAGCCGCGAAATTCTATGAAAGTGCAGTGTTTGTGTTTTATTATGAGTACATTGTAAAATATAATACACTAATCACGAAGTGTTGTTAGACTTTGCGGGTTAAGATGTTTCCTTTGTAAAGGTAAAAAATTCAATAAATATTGTATTCATATTTGTAAGTAATCATTACTGGCTCATTTAATGATTGGTGGTGCCTTTTTAAAACTTACTTCTATAACTTTTGTGAGTAAAAAAGGTGTTATTTTAAGGCACGGTTTCTGATGTGAAGATTATAACAAGTAACTATTGTGATTGTGTGAGGCATACCTGAAGTAATATCGATATCGTTGGGGTCTTTTGAACGAGTTCATTCTTATAGCCTTAGGTTTACAAGGTACTTTCCTCTATCGTCTTCCATCGTTCAAAAATGTTGATTTTTCTATCAGAATCATCATCCTATCTATCCCGATCTAGTAGGGGCCTTGATGGGGTGGTGTGTGGTAGCAATTCTAGCTCCAGTAAGGACTGTCCTACTAAAAATATATAAAGAACATAAATGAAGAAGATAGTAGAATTAATGATACGTCTTTGTTAAAGTTGATAAAATGTCATCATTCCCTAAAAATATTTTGATATAAAATTTTCCAAGGTAGGGGAGAGGGTATTGAGCCCTCCTCCAAAAAAAATTTATTTTTATTTTTATGAACATCATTTCTTGCATGGGTTAGTATTACCTATAGATGACTTTATCGGGATTTTCCTACATGGGTATTGTGTGGCTCTTACCCAACTTCATCCACGGGGTTTAGCTATATTGAAAAGATATATAGAGTAGTGCGAAGATGATAATATAGGTTTACAGATTGAAACTATTCTTAAGTTTTATAAGTTATGCAGTGCTACAACCATAGTGTGTATACGTTTTACCTTGTCAACTTGTGAAAGAATTCCCTAGTAATTGTGGTAATTGGAAAAACCGACATTCTTCGTTAAGGAAGATGTTGGTATACCCATTTCTCATTGGAACCATTCTGTTACTATTGAACCTTAGTCTAAGGTAAGAAGATTGACTAAAGAGAGTCAGCTAGTTAGGAAAATTTTAAGCCATGCTGTGAAGATAGCACATCCTCGTGGAAAGCAAGGTTGTTCCTGTTAATTGTCTTATAATTGAACGCTTAAGTGCTTTGTTCATTTCTTAATATTACGTATGCCATGTAGGGATAACATTATCTAAAGTTGGTGCTTAACCCCTAATGGATGATAAAGGAGGAAAGGAAGGAAAATATGTATCAGAATGCCCTTCCCAGAAGAAGGCTAAGACTGCACATGATGTTCCTTATAGTCTGGCGGGGATTAGTTCTGGTAGCGGGGAAACCAAGAAGTTCCCATTGTTTTTATGAAGGATGTTCCATCCCGAATAATATAGGTTTTTATATATATATATTTACCTATTATGATTGGTTATTGACCCACGACTCTGAATTGCAGTTGAGTGATATGATTAAAGAGGTTGGTCAAGAGATGCATTAGAATTTGAAGGTTGCTAAAGTGAAGTGTAAAAAATGGATATTTCTATGGAGGAAAAAAATAGGGTGAATAAAATCTTGATGGATTAACTTTCTGAGTTACGAAATAAGAGTTACGTTGATTCTAAATATGCTTGTGCTCTAGTCAATAGGTTTTTTAAATTGAGAGGTTTCTATAACTACTTTGTAGGGATTTATCTGAAGATTTCAGAGTTTGAGTGATATCGAGAAAGGAACAGGTTACATGCGCTAAATCCTACAGCATCAATCACATGACTTGAAAATATTCATACCCTTGATCAATGTGCTAGACAAGCTGCAGACATCTTAGATAGATGATGTGCATCAATTTAAAATGCTAATTGGCTTTGAGAAGCTCTCTCAGCTGTCCACATTGAATGAGCTCAAGGAAAATGAGAGTATGAAAAGTACATGGAAGATGAGGCTAAGAAAGTTGTGACAGAGGATGAAGCTATGGTACACGAGTTGATGGGAGGGAATGTTCCTTCGATGACATAGAAGTTTAGACATACTAGTATACTTGGTGATGCTGGGTTCTCAAGCATAGGAAAGAGAGTTTGAAATGGAGGTTATGGTAGCTTGTGAATGTAATGATTCGGGGGCCGTTTCGGGGCCTCATTTTGTGTAGTTTATGAAAATATTTTAATGGAAATGCTATTCATGTTTATGGTTCTATTGAATGCAGTTATTTGTGTATTTGTAAACTTGTTATGCCTGGATGTGTTTCATGGTATTCATGATGAAGCATTGACGAATAGTCATTTACGTTGCTGGCTAGTTATATTCCAATGAAGTTATAACCAATTGCGCCATTGCATTGACATCATATTTTCTCGTTACATATATCCAAGTATATCCTGAGTTTACGAAAGTATTTTTTGCAGTAAGGGAAATTGGGTATGATTAATAGGAAAGAGTTGAGGGGAAAGACTAATATGTCTTATTATTAAGTGATTTTTTGGTGTTTATTAAACATTATGATGTTTTTGCGAACCAGTCATCCTTGGGCACGTTTCATGGTGTTTGCAATATTGCATTAATGGTTGTGTCGCTGGCAGGTGATGTTCTAGGCATATGTGAATCCGTTACCAATTACATCGATTCCTTAACATCTTGTTTTCCATTACGTATATGCGGTATATGATTTTTATACAAAATGTGTTTTGAAAACTATGGGCTCTGGAGTAGGAGTGTGCAACACTCCCGGGCTTGTTAGTTCCTAGATGTCTATGCGAGATTGTAATTTCTCCCCCTTCTTCTTTGTTTGGCCTTTTAGTGGGCCATACATGTAGGAAAGGATGTTGAATGTGATTTTTTTTGTAAAAATATGTTGTTTTTCCCATGCCACTTTTCCGCTAACTGGTTTTTCAGGGATCGTGGGTGTGCTTTTAGTTATTTGATTCCCTAGGCCTGTTGCGCCTATATAAGGGCTTCTATCCCAGCATTTTTAAATGCATAGTGATAGGTATTTTGACTAAGCATTTTCATGAGTTTTGTGTTTCAATGGATGGTTCTATAGAGTGTGATTTTTTTGTGGATGTGGTTTGGGACCTTATTAAGTTTCGATGGAGAATCTTCAAAGTTTTCGGTGAGATATGTTTTAGTTATAATGTAGGTTATGCATATTGAATGTTTTGAGTGTTTAATTTTATATTTGTTGTTTTTAGAGGATTGACGGGTGGGATTAGCGAATGGGAAGTGAAAGAAGGTGGTGCTTCTATGACCTTATCTCATAAATCCATTGGATGGGCACAAAGAGGGACTAATGTGGGTTTCGGTGCCCAGATCCATCTCAAATGATTGTTGGGAGTGGGGGATATACAATGCAGTGCAGGCAGTGGTTTTAACTCTAGCAGCTCCATGTACTTCCTTTTGACTAGTCCTACGTTTGAGTGTAGTAATCTTTTTATTGTTACACTTATCTCATTGAACCATTATAATAGTGGCATTCTTAGAGGCACTACCTAGATAAGAATGAGGTATGAAATATATTTTCCCATTTCTTAGAAATTTATGTAAGGCCTATGTGTGTTTATCATGATCAGATTGGGCCCCCCCCCGGTGTAGCTAATTAATCACGAGAGATCCACTCTACTAAACTGAGAGGAGGACGGAATAAAAAATAGAGATTTGAAATGTTGCTCACAGGGCTAGCCTCTCATTTTTTTACTTAGGTATTCCGACCTATCCGGGCTTTCTTCCCATTTTTACCTAAGTTTCCCTTTCTTCTCATTTTACTTTGTTTATTTTTTCCAATTTTTTTAAAAAAATTGTGTAGCACAAAATGCCCCAAAGTTGGGCTTTATACTACAAAAAGATCATGAAAATAAAAAATTACACCACCAAAAGAGCTTCAACCCAAAACAACTACAAAAAGGTTCCCTCGCACCTAAAACAAACAACCTAAAAGTTCACAAATCCTAATGAGGGAAAGTATCAAAAACAAGGAAAACAGTCATCAGAACAATTACCAACCAAGATCCAAATCATAGGCTACCATGAAGGTTTCTCAACCCCTCCCTCATACTTAGTTCATGCATTGTCCTCAATGCATGTGACAAAGGGGAAAATAAAGGGTTGAAAATATTGAAGAGTCATCTCTATCTCTTGTTTTGCAATTCATCACAAGGATTCCTGCAAAAACAAGAAAACCTAGAGTATCACTATTCCACAACTGACTATTATTCCTAAAAGTTGCCAGCAAATATCAAACACAATCTAATTATAACAAAACTACCAAAATCTATCAATAAAAATGAAAAATAAAAGTTTCTTTATTATCTTCCTCAAAACTTATTTGTAATGGGGGAGTTCATTCTTGGATTTTCTCACCAAAGAGGGGATTGCCTTCTTTGTCTACTTCCAAATTCCCAAATTTTGAATAAGTTTTCAACCTTTGCCCATTGACTAACCACTTAATGCCATTCTCCTCATCTTTTACCTCTATTGCTCCTTGATCATATACCTTGGTCACCACATATAGACCTCCCCACATTGACCGCAATTTACCCTGAAAAAGACGCAGCTGAGACTGGAAGACAAAGACTTTTTGTTCCACAAAAAGTCTTTGACTATTTTCTTATCATGCTATGCTTTTCTCTTTTCATTATAAATTAGTGTGGTAACATAAGAGTCACGCCTAACTCTTCAAGCTCTTGGAGTTTCAATTTCCTATGTTTCCCGAGTTCACTCAAGTTCATATTCAAGTGTTTAATGGCACAATGTGTTTTGAACTCGAGTTCGACCGGGAGGTGGCATCTCTTGCCAAAGAGAATCCAAAAAGGTTACATGTCTATAGGTGTTTTATATGCGAACCTATATGCCCAAAGTACATCATCCAATCTAGCACTCCAATCCTTTCTAGATGTGTTTATCGTGTTTTCAAGGATGGTCTTGATTGCCCAATCAGATATTTCTTCTTGGCCATTTGTTTGTGGGTGGTAAGTGGTGGATTTCCTATGGGTCACTCCATATCTTTTAAGGAAGGCTCCTATGATTTTATTAAAAATGTGAATTCCTCTATAACTAATGATGGTTCGGGGCATACCAAACCCTGAGAAGATGTTAGATTTGAGGAAACTCATCATGGTTGTCGTATCATTCTTCTTTGTCGATTTGGCCTCAACCCATTTGGACATATAATTGACCACCACTAGGATATAATAATTGCCATTAGACATCGGGAAAGGGCCCATAAAGTCCATTCCCCACACATAAAAAACCTCAACTAGCATTGGGAGAACTTGGGTCTATCTCATTTTTTTAATGAGATATTTCCCATCTTTTGGCACATATCACAAGCTAGAATGAACTCTCGGGTATGTTTCAACATATTTGTCCAATAAATGCCACATTCCGCTACTCTCTTAGAGGTTCTCTTATACCTGAAGTATCCACCCACATTTGAAGAATGGCAAAGTCTAAGGATTGGCTCTACCTCATCTTCAGAATACACCTCCTAATCTCTTGATCGGAGCAATGTTTTGTAAGATTCATCCCAAAAATATTCCTTCACCTCATTCACTAGCCTGGCCTTTCTGGTTTGATCAAAGGAGGGGCGAAATTCCCCCGTGGCAAGGTAGTTCACTATGCCAACATACCAAGGTTGGCTAGTTGTCACACCAAACAATTGCTTGTCAGGAAATTCTTCCCAAATGTATGCCAACTTAGCCTTTTCCTTAGTGTGATACTGGCTCTCAAGGGTTTCCAGTCTACTCAAATGTTCGGCCACTATATTCTCACTTCCCTTTTTGTCTCCCACCTCAAGGTCAAACTCACTCAAAAGAAGTATCCACCTAATAAGCCTAGGTTTTGCTTCCTTCTTAGTCATCAAATAGTCGGGAGCTGCATGATCGGTATATACAATGACCTTAGTGCCTAAGGGGTACTATCTAAACTTCCCAAGTGTAAATATTACTACCAGTAACTCTTCTCCATAGTTGAGTAATTACGTTGTGCATCGTTAAGAGTCATTGATGCATTGTAAATGACATGTAGTACTCTCCCTACCCTCTAGCCTAACACCGCTCCTATGGCATAATCACTTGCATCGTAAAATATATCAAAAGGGAGATACCAGTTTGGGGGTTGGACAATAGGGGCAGTAATAAGCATTTCCTTCAAAGTAACAAAGGTTTTTCTACCCTCCTCATCAACAATAAATTCAACATCCTTTTGAAACAAATTACATAGGGTAGAATAAATCTTAGAGAAATCCTTAATGAAATGCCGGTAAAATCTGGCGTGACCTAAGAATGACCCAATGTCTCTCACACAAGTGGGGTATGTGAGGGATTTGATTGTGTCTACTTTAGTCTTATCCACTTCTAGATCTTGAGACAACACCACATGACCTAGAACAATGACCTTTTTCTAAGATAAAGTGATATTTCTCAGAGTTTAAAACAAGGTTGGTGTCAATACACCTTATAAGCACAAGTGCCAGATGATGTAAGCATGAGTCGAAGGAGTGGAATCTCCATGAATGGTGAAATCATCCATGGAGACTTCAACAAAGTGCTCCATAAACTCTGAGAATATGATGGTAGTTTGCAACACTTTTACAAGTATTACCTTAGGTGATGTTGCATTAGATCTAACGCAGCACTTTACAAAATTTAGGTAACACCTTTCAAGATTTATACAACATTTTTCAAAGGATTAATTAACACTTTATAAACTATTATAACATTTTTAATAAGTGTTGCAAGAACAATGTTATGATACAATAGTGGAAGAAGGGGACATTAATGGCGGTTATATCGGACAATTAAAGGCACTTTCTAAGTGCCTTCTCTAGTTCAAAAAACACATTTAATTAGGGTCCAATATAGGTTCCGATTATGACCTTCCAAAAAAACTACTGCCGAAAACCAACCATTTTCCTGCAGTGAGGAAAACCCAGAACACGACGTTCAATCTCAGAGAAGAAAAAACAATACACCAACTAATTAACAGCAACATACTTTCATATATTAACATCAACTCACAAATTAACAACAACACGCAAAATTAACAACTACAAATACCATTAATAAACCTAATCAATCGATAGGCAGGGGTGCACCAAGCGAATGTTACATGGTGGGAGGCGAGCTTCAGCGACGAAGGGACTAAAGCTTCAGGGATGGAGGTGTGAGGGATTGGAGTGGCGGATGATGGAGGGAATATGAGCACTGAATGGTGAAGATGGAAAAG
>JAULKK010000001.1:14163530-14177296 GCA_032355705.1 Rubia peregrina | reverse complement strand
GATTTAAGGAAAGACGGGGTTGCATTAAAATTATAGAAAGGTAAAAAGTTTAAGTTGCAATATTAAAAATTTGTTAAGCAACGTGCAATAGTTATAAGTTTATGACCCGATCAATGCAACGCAAAAATCTTATCTTAATTACTTCTTCTAATTTGCAGTTTAAACGTTGATCTTTCTCAAAATTATGAAAAGACCATCTTTCAAGAGACGGAGTCAAATTTAATTTAGACATCTTACATTATAAGTTAAACATGTAATAGGACTTGTTTGTATGTGAAAATACAGAGAAATATTATACTAAAATTTACAATATTAAGTTGAAAAATATAAGAGTTAAGTGCTAAAATGACCCTGACTTTAGGCTGAAAGTGCCAATATAACCCTACAATCTCAGAAAGTGCCAAAATAACTCTGGACTTGGTTAACTTATTAGTCAACAGTGAATTGACCGGAATAAGGTGAAATTATGTATTTGTCCCTAATTAAAATATGGGGAAAAAACAAAAAAATGGAATGATTTCCACTTTTTTCTCTCATTTTCCAAAGTTGAAAGTGGGTTCTGGAATCAACTCACGTTTGCCAAACAAAAACCGACGGGTTCTGCACATTTCTTCCTCATTTTCCGCCGGCAACCAATTCACCACCCATTTTCACGTTCTTCCTCCCCCTTCTCCCCTCTCATTCAACGACATTGCGACGTGGATGCTACTCACCCTGGTTTTTTCAAAGGCAATGGTGGACACCGGTGAGAGGCAAAGAGTGGGGTTAGGGAGATCGGGGTTAGGGCAGCAGTGCTGGGTGGAGATTGGGGTTAGGGCATCAGTGAAGGGAGATCGGGGTCAGGGATTTCGTGGCGGTGGCGGTGTAGTGAATTTGTGGTGGGCGAAGCGGGTTAGGGTGGTGAATTGATTGTCGATGAGGGTTTAGGAAGTCATCTACAAGGAAGGAGAACCATCCACCGCCTTAGGCTTCCTCTCTGCCGGATCAGAAGGCTAGCACGAGGGTTTTGGCGTAACCCTAATCGCCGAAAGAGGGGAGATTGAGAACCGGTGATCTTGAGAATCGGTGAACCGGTGAACTAGAGAATCAGTGAACTTTGAGAATTAAGAGAAGAAAGGTGTGGTAAACTAAGAATCGGTGAAGAAGATGGCAGAGGTGAACCCCGATAAAGAAGAAGATGGGTGGCTGGGGAAATGTGGGTAGGGTGGTGGAGGTGGTGGTGGCTGGTGGTTGATAGTGGAGATGGTGGCGGAAGTGGTGGCAGAGGTGGTGAGTTGGGTGGCGGAGGTGGTAACTGGTGGTGGCAGGGGTATAATGGGGATAAAATTTTCAGCTTGAATATCAAGGGTATTTTAGTCATTTCCTATTTTAGCATTGCCGGAATTGAGATGGTCAATGCCGGAAATAGTGACTTTGGGTATATCGACAAAAATTTCTTGAAAGTTTGGCTTAGATTGGCACATACAACAATTAATTAGGGTTATATTAGCACTTTCTGAGATTGCAAGGTTATATTGACACTTTCAGCCTAAACTTAGGGTTATAAATGTAAATAACCCAAAATATAAATTTTAATGAAAGTACTGTGTTTAAATTAATAATTATAATATTTAAATTATAAAGTAGAGTAATTTCCTAATAACTCAAAAAAATACCATTGTTCAGATCTATACACACACATATAGGAATTAGAGCTAAATAAGTTTAAAAAATGCACGCTCCATCCGATTAGAGTCATGAGGTTCTATCATAATATATGACCATAATCTTATGTGTTGTATTAAGTTATAACTTTGTCGACCGTCAACATGGGATACCCCTCACGTGCACCTTGGGTGTAATTCATCACGAATGCATTAACAAAAAGGTTTAAGGGCAAATCAGTGAAAATATGCGCCCACTGGATTGATAAGACTGACATTGATCTCTGATATCATATTAGAGTCATGAATTTCTATTATAAAAGTAGATGATTGTGTCTATACGTTACCCAAGGTCATATGTTAAGATATAACTTTATCTACCATCAAACAGGGAGGGCGAAGCAGATGACTTGTGAAAAGGGTTCGACGTGGAAACTCAGCTCAACCTCAGCTTTCTATGACCCAATTTACCTTAAACCAAAAGCTCCTAAACCCAACCCAATGAGCCCACTCTCCATCTCTAACCCCACAATTTTTTTTGAAAAAATAAGTAAGGTTTTCTAACAAGTTTGGTACTCCTCCCGTTCCATTGTATTAGTCACACTTTTCTTTTCTAGTTGTTTATTTTACATTGACATATTTTCTATTTTTTAAAAGTATAAATTTATTATGTAATTGAGGAAGTACATATATTATGACGTAACATTGTAAAATACATACCAATTTTTTTTAAATGATGAAGTTTTTTTAATTGTAAAATCATTCATTCCAAGATGCTGGGAATAACGCCGAGTGGCGATTACAATAATTGGAATTGACATCCGACCTAACTAATCTCTAGCAATAACCAGTCGATTGCAAAGATATTCAAATTACATGTCAACCAGACTGATCGTCTATACTATTGCAGATCAGAGATCCAATAAAAAAATGTATCATCGCCCTCAGGGATATTAACTCGCTTCCGCAAAAATCATGACCACTTGGTGAAAAAGAGCATATCATCGTCAATATCACTACGCCAAACTTGGATCTACCACAGTTGTAACACCACTTGATCTTGATCCAAAACACTATCTATATTGTCCAAACTATAAGGACAACTAAAATTTGAGGCTGAAAGGAAATGGTGGAAATCATAAGGAACAATTGAGAATTTGTGATTGAAAGAGAATAATTGAAATTTTAGCACTTGAATATTATGTCATATTTAATAGTTAATTCTAATACATATGTATGGACAACTAAGAATTGGGAGTAGATATGTAAAAAAATATAATTTAACGCTAAAATTAATTAAATATATTTGAAATTTACCTGGTATCTCGGGTACCCAATCCTGGAAAATGAAAAATACATGATTATTTTAAATCGGGTATGTGGATGGACGGGTCGATTAAAGCAAGTTGGATATTTTTTAACACCCCTAGTTATATTTGTATTTGTATATATCCCCTCTTCATTTGGCATAATTAGGGATGAACATTGGTTGGGTTTAGCTCCGGTTATTAGATCTGGATTCAAGTTTAAAAAATATAGTCATATCCACATTTTTATGATTTAAAATTTTAGATACATACCTAAAGTCGATAAATTTTAGACACACACTTAAAATATATTTCTATGATTCAACTCCACCTTTTGCAAACTTTACTGATGATTAATAATAAAAAAAATTATTTAAAAATAATTTGACCCTCACCTCCCCACCGTCCTAATGACAATAAAGTCAAAAAAATTATATACTCGCAATACGATTTAGGTCATGTTCTCTGGAGCTGATATGATCTGATCTAAAATAAATATAAATATACTGAACTGAATTGAACTGAAATAAGTATAAATATACTTAATTGAACTGAAATAAGTATAAATATTTAGAACTGATTTTAATAATATCGGATTAATAGTGAGAGTGGTTGTGGTTGTGGTTTGGGGCGGGACGAGGGGTGGTGATGGTGGATGGGTGGTGAGGGTGATGACGGTGGTAGTAGTGGTGGTCGGGTGATGAGGGTGGGGTGGTCGTGGATTGGGAGATTGTCGTTGACGTAGAGCTTCAATTGTCGGATGTTGACGGCAAGGGTGGGCTACTTGGAGGAGGCGATGAAGACTACTCCGGCTGGGTTCTTGAAGAGGAAGAGGCAGTAATCAGAGTGGAGAGTGTGGAGCTTGTCGTCGTCGGGACTGGTGCCGAGGTCCATCCACCGGAGGGACAACAGTTTGCGGGAGTGGTAGATGAGGTGAGTGATGGTGGTAGTGGTGGTGGTGGCAGAGACAAAATTGTCCTAACACGTTTAGATTTTAGGTGATATGGTATTTTGGTCATTTTGTATGTGGTCAACGTCGAAAATGGTGTGTTGGGGTTATATTTACACTTTCATCAATTAGTTAGGCTTGTTTTTGTAATTAAATTAATTGAGCGTTATATTTTCCCTTACTCAAATATATAGGTTTCATTTGTATATATCCCCTTTCATTTGACATAATTAGGGATGAATATTGGTTGGGTTTTGCTCTGGTCTTATAAGATCTGGATTCAAGTTTTTAAAAATATAGTAGTCATATGATTTGAAAATTTTAGGCACATACTTAAAGTCGATAAATTTTATGGGATCTGGATTTTAAAACGGCTTTTAAATGGATCTAACTTTATTTTTTCAATAAATAAAACATATACTCCCTCTGTTTTGTTATTTATGGCACACATACTCCCCTTGTTTTCAATAAATAAAAGAAATGAATGTTTTCTTTTATTTGACACTCTTTCCATTTTTGGCAAGATTACTTCAATTTCATCCACTCTTTCTACTTTTTACTTTCTACATTCAATTTCATCCATTTATTTTCTTCACCTAAATCCAAGCACCTAAACCTATGGTGCCATAAATAGAAAATCGGAAAGAGTATTGTCATTAGTAAGATTTGGAATGATTACAGTTTTTAATCAATCATTCATATATGTTACAAATTACAATGCAAGTAATGGATTTTTAAAAAAAAAATCCACCCGCCTAAAACAATCATGTTGAAAAACCTTGGTTTTATTATTGGTCCCACATGAGACCCCTCGCACTCGCACACGTTGCCGCCGCCCGACTACACCGCCCGAATGAGGCGGACGGGTCGGGTTGGGTCGTCTTGAGCCCATATTAATTTTTTGGTTGCAATTAGTTTGAGAGTCCAGTTATATGAGAGTTTTCAAATAATTAAACTTGGTCTTTATTAATCCCTAATTTTTCTCCCTTGTTTTTCACTTAGTAAAATCACGTTGGTAATATTTTAACGGAGGTCTTGTGGTACCTTGAGGAACGAACATCCGCGTTGAACCCTGCACTGCGGGTTGGGCGAATTTCGTTTCAAAGACAGTGATTTATCACGCCCACGGTCTTCTTTTCTAAAACTACGATTTCCAAATTCTCTTTTCTGAACAAATAATTTTTTCGTACTGTTCTTTTCAAAACAAGTTTTACCAGACCAACGGCCATACATTCTGCTCGTTACATTGATACAGGAAGTTTTCTACCAGCAGTTCTTACATGAAACTTTCTCTTTATTTTATATACTCACAATACGATTTACTATAACTGAGCGGGCACTCCTAATTCCGAGGATTATGATTGGATCAATTCATGCTACATGTTAATGCATGGAATTAATGGTATATTAAGGAATTTGGGGCAAAATAAATACGGAGGAATTATGGAATAGCAAATAAATAAACCAAATATTACTCCTTAGATTATGTCCATTTCTTATTACTCACCAATTACCCCACTTTAGTCCCCTCCCAATTTTGAACAAACCCAAAAATTACGCCTAGCTCATCACCTTTTTCCCTCAATCAAAGCCAATTACAAATAAATTAACCCTTCTTTTCACTATAAAACCCAGTTTTGGGTTCTCAACAATATTTCATCATAAGTTTAGCTTGGTCTATTAATTGGTTGAAACCTGCGGGTTTACCCATTTTTGACTTGTGAGTTGGATGACTTTCAACCCGCGGGTTGAGCGGGTTTCAACTCGATCCGTTTTGACCCGGCCCATTTTTTACCCATCATAAAATGGGTCAAACCCATATTTTTAATTACCCATTTTACCCAACCAGTATTTGACCCGTCCACCCATTTACCACCCCTAACATCATCATCTCATTCTTATATTTACGTTTTATGGCAAACCCCATAACACACTGCAACAAATTACAAGTAACATAACACTTTTCTACCTTCACTTATTAAAATATTACAATAACTCATAAACTGTTACTCCTTCTGTTCCAGGCTAAACTGCACTTTTACTATTTGACAGTTAATACTGTCAAATTGACCACGTATTTGAATAGATATATAAACAGCAATATTATCATATGAGATATTGTTGGATTCTTCGTAATAAGTAGTTTCTAAATATTTACTTTTTATTTGTTGTTATATATTGTACATATTTAAACATATTAACAGTCAAACATGTTTCTAGAAGACCGTGAAAAAAATTCTATGCAGTTTAGTCTAGACTCTGGGACGGAGGGAGCACTTAAATTTTTGAAAAATATTACCTAGATCGTGAAAAGTGTTACATACGTTACATCTAATGCGACAATACTTGTAAAAGTTTCGCAATAGGTACAACGTAGTATCATTAGCATTTAAATTAAGCAACACTTATTAGTCTTAGTTTATAGTAGTGACCATATATAATCCATCCAGTCCACAATGAACTTCCTACTTTCTTTTTTAATCCGTTCCACAAATAACTGATCATTAGATCTATCAAATTTACCCTCATTAAACCACCAAATTACTATTAATTGGTACTTTTTATGATATCATTCATGTAAAAATTTACAAAAATTAATTTTTGACATCAAAAATGTTGTCCAATCAAATTGCATAAATATTGAGTCAAAACAATTGGAATGTTATTGTAGGATAGAGGAAGTGCACTCCTTCACCTAAGCATAAAAACTCAACAATACATTCGTTTTCCAATTATCATCTTCTCAATTTCAATTTGCACTAAAATTAGGGATGAAGTAAATATTTGAAAATTAAGTAACGAAGAGAATAAAAAACCAAAGTCTTGTTTTACATCAACTAATTGTTAGAAAATTTATTTTATGATTAGTATAATTAATAGGGTGATTTGATATTTTATTTTATTTATTACAATTGTCTACTTATGATTGTGAAAATCTTTTAAGATAAATTTTAACATAAAAATAATTATAGTCCAACCTTAAAAATTATTAAAGTAATTTTTTATTATAATTTGCCAAATCATTAGTCAGTCAGCCATGTTCTCAAAACCAAAAGGAAAAGTAACATATGAATAAGAGAAAAGTGTGTTTTTAACCATATGTTTTGTTCGAAAGTGCAAACCTAGTAAAATTTGAAAGTGCAAATATAACCCTGGATTTCGTTGACCAAAATGTCAATAGCCAAATTGATCGAAAATTGGTGAATGACCATAATAGTCTCGGGTTAAAATTTTCAAAAAAAAATGAAATGAAAAGACAAGAATAACCCTCCCTCTTTTCCTCTTTTCACTTAGCCTCACCTTTCCCCTCTGCGGATTCTCATACCTTCTGCCGCTCCGCCTCGGTTCACCTTCCTCGTAGATTCTCTTCTCGATTATTTTCATTCTTTATCTCGATTCTCCATCTCGATTCTCTAGGGTTGGCCAGATGTGGTGCGCGAAGGAGGTAGGGGGCAATGAGGGTGGGGTTTCTAGTGGTGGATGACAAGGGTAGGGTTTCCGGTGGTGGGCGACGTGGGGTAGGGGCGACGTGGGTGGGGTAGGTGGTTCTGGGGGACACAGGCAACGGTGGCAGTTGCAGGGCGCGGCACAGGTAGCAGTGGTGGGAGCAGGGAGTGACAATGCAGTAGGGAGCAGCGATAGAGGTGGTGGCAGATCACGGAGTCATCGACTTTCAGCGGTGGTGGTGGTGGTGGGTTGTAGCCGAAGCTGGGGTGAAGCGCGGCGGGGAGAAGTGGTGGTAGGGCTGGGGTTGAGCGCATCGGGGAGAGGTGGTGGTGGTGGGTTGTAGGCGGAACTAGGCTTTTAGGGGGAGCTAGCTTTGGGCGACGGTGGTTGGGAGGTGGGAGTTGGTTTTCGGCGACGGTGGTTCTAGCCGGCTGCAGCGCCGACGACGAGGTAGACCGACAGAGCTGCGACGGAGCAATGATGACAGAGCAACGACGGTGGATCGGCGGGGTGGCGGAGCATGAGAAACTGAAGAGGAAGTGGGGTAAAATGGTCTATAAATTGTCAGTTTTAAAATTAGGGGTATTTATGTCTTTTCATGTTTGGTCAATGACTAACTTTTGGGTCGATGCAGGTCTTGAGCAAAATGGATACAATTTCATAGTTTTACAAAAATATACGGCTAGGTTCGCACTTTCGTATTTTGTAGATTTTATCTGCACTTTCTTAATTTAATACGACTATTTTTACACTTTAAATAATTAGGGAAATGTGAGAAGAATCTCAAAAACCAATCAACGTGGTATTTTAACTTACCTGAGAGCAGCTCTGGTCAAAACCCTTGACTCATTACATCAACAATCGTATTCGTATCTGTATTGTTTGTATTAATCAATAAATAAAATAACCTCATGCCGTCGTTACTAATAATGCTCACTGTTTATTCTCTTACCCAAAACCATAAAGAACAACTCTCCCACAAATTGTTTTTCTTTTCCATTTTTCACGCTGCAAGTCCGTTTCTGGGTTTCCACCTTTTCTTTTCGCGTGTGTAGTGGAGAGACTGTAAATCTAAGGAAGCCCTTCTGGTTCTTTCTCCGTCACTGTTCAGTAACCTCTTTTTCTCCCGAGGAGAGAGAAGAGTTTTCAGTTCACACTTCTTGATGGGATGGAGCTGAAGAAAGAAAAACTTGTAAGGTATGCTGAATGATTCGGTTGATTAAGTTTCTGGTTGTTTGATCCTTTTCTGACTGCAATTGAGTTGGAATGAAGGGGAAGTATGCTATAGAATTGATTGTTTGGGAGTGAAATGTAACATTTAAGCTCTTCAGATACTTGAGATTGGATTTTGCTTCCTTCGTGAAAAAGGGTTTTGTTATCTTGGTTTCTAAGCTCAGTTTACATTCTCAGAACAGCATTACTGGGATCAAGCTTCCTTTTCGAAATCCCCTTTCATGGTTTCTTATCTTTGTGGTGGAAATGGAACCACTTCTAGATGTTGATTTCGTGATTTTATAATGTTTTCTTTCAAGTCTCGATGATGAAAAGCTGTGGGAATTTTGGATGATATTAGAAGGAATCTGCTAATGTACTTGTTTGTTTGCTGGTTTAGGTTCTATACTTATGGAATGCCACAGAAGGCATTTATGTGGAGAGGGAGTTCAGAGTCTTCAAAAGAAGACAAGTCATCTCCTGGATATAAGTTTTCATCATCTTTATTAAACAATAAGGGTTTAAGTAAACTCCCCGAGAGTCTTCAATTCGGAAGGTCTAAGGTGTTGGGCGAGGAAAATGAGCCGTGGCAAAAGAGAATACTTGATCCCGGTAGTGACATCGTCCTTAAATGGAATAGGATATTCATTGTCTCTTGCCTGATGGCGTTGTTTGTCGATCCATTGTACTTCTACTTGCCCGGTACGGGAGGAAGTTCAAGCTCAATGTGTGTGAAGACAGATACAAAGTTGAGGATTGCTGTAACGTTTTTTCGCACCATTGCCGATTTGTTCTACCTTTTACATGTTCTTCTTAAGTTTAGGACAGCTTATATTGCTCCAAGTTCGAGGGTGTTTGGTAGGGGTGAACTTGTCAAGGATCCTAAGAAGATTGCCCGTAGATATATCCGCTCGGATTTCTTCATTGATCTGATTGCTACACTCCCTCTACCTCAGGTACCTTACTTTACATTAGTTCTGTAATTCATTTCTTACTTCTTCATTTTTCTGAACTTACCTGAGCTCAGTATGTTTGAATCTAAATGTGCCCTTTCGAACAATCTAAATGGGGCAATGAAGGAGTTTTCTTATGATTGGGTTTTCCTACCCTTTTACCATACCAATTCTAGAGTTCTAGAATTTCTCCATATCTAGGAATAGCAGAATAAAAGAAACATTTTGTTCTGGCAAGAAAGAGAGATGAGTGGTTTTATGAAAATTGTACATAATTTCTCACCTAGGGCTTTACTAATCTTCCATTGGACGGTCATTTTAAGTGCATAACGTATATGCCTAAGACTTGTAGAATTTCTCCTTAGGACTTGTAGAATACAGAAAACATTTTGCCTTGGCTAGAAAAGAAGTAGAGTGGTTAATGAAACCTGTACAATAGAACATATTGATCGATTATTTGACACTTATTGTAGCCATTCTCTCTTTTTTAAATTACTGTCCTTTTAACTCTTGTCTTCTATGTTCCAACTGCTGTGGAAAAGTGAGTTGGACTAATTGATACCCTCCTGCAGATGGTGATCTGGTTTATTATACCAGCTACCAGAAGTGATCAAGCTACTCACAAAAACAATGCCCTTGCGCTGATTGTTCTAATCCAGTATATTCCAAGGCTATACCTAATATTTCCATTGAGTTCGCAAATTATCAAAGCAACTGGATTAGTCACAAAAACTGCTTGGGCTGGAGCTGCCTACAACTTGCTACTATACATGCTCGCTAGCCATGTACGTAATTCTTACCTGATTTTTACGTTTTAGAGATTTTACCCTTCTTCTTTGGGTCTGAAATGTACTGTGCTAAATTTGTTTTTTCAGGTACTGGGGGCAGCATGGTACGTACTGTCAATTGATCGATACACGTCTTGCTTGAAAACGGAATGCAAACATGAAATAATTTCAAACAAATGTTTGCTTCAATACTTGGATTGCGGTACCCCTGACTCCATAGGCCGTGCTTCTTGGGCAAAAAGTACACAGGTGTTTAGCAGATGTGATCCTAATGGAAATGCTACTTTCGACTATGGCATTTTTGAAAATGCAGTTGGGAAGAAGGTCGTCTCCTCAAGTTTCCTGGAAAAGTATTTTTATTGTTTGTGGTGGGGTTTGCAGAATCTAAGGTATATCATCTTTATACAGGCACTCTCACTTTCTGTTAAGATAGTGTAATGTTACTTGGCCATTACAATATCTTCCAACTTTATATTGCTCTCTACTTTTGCATTTAAACTACAATGCAATATTATGCAGTGGATGAATGCAGGTTTTCTGCAGTCATGGTATACTTCATTCCTGGAAGTTCTTATTGTGAAATGACAATATCTATATTAGTAATAATATGTATGGTAAAAGAATTGAGATTGGGACATCAGAGAAAAAAACTTTAGAAAGTGGACTCAGAGTGAGTGGCCGTGTGAGAGGTTTAAGGGGATAAGGTGAATTCGGCAAGATATTCAAGGTTCTGAGGTAAACTGGAAAAGTGCATAGCTCAATTGTCTGAACAAGTAGCTAGTTCGTTTTACGTGCCTTCAGAGATAGGCCTTCCGATGAGCTGACAGAATGAATGCGAAACAAATTCGTTCTATCCAGTTTTTGGTCAGTTATACTGATAAAAAGATCAGTTTTTGACAAGAGGGGAAAGATTGCACTTTTTAGGATGCCAGTGCTACAAATGTGTTATTCTTATGATTGACTAGGCATGTTTTTGTTGAATTATTGGTGGAGTTTAAATTTGTTTTGTCTTCCAGTTCTTATGGCCAGAACCTGTCAACAAGCACATATATTGAAGAGACAATATTTGCCATACTCATTGCCATTTCCGGCCTTGTTTTATTTGCACATCTTATCGGAAACATGCAGGTAAGTAGTTGGTTTTTCTTTTGCTTCATATGAAGGAAAAAGTTTAGTAGTATGTTCCTTAACTGTTCTGCAGACGTACTTGCAATCCTTAACTGTTCGGCTGGAGGAATGGAGACTTAAGCGCCGAGACACTGAAGAATGGATGCGACACCGCCAACTGCCAGAAGATTTAAGACAGCGTATCAGACGATTTGTTCAGTATAAGTGGGTCGCAACTCGAGGAGTAAATGAAGAAACCACTCTTCAGGGCCTACCAGCTGATCTGCGCCGCGACATCCAGCGCCATCTCTGCTTGGACCTAGTTCGCCGTGTAAGGATGACTGTTCTTTCTTGGTTCTTATATATGTCAACTTTCCGATGCCTGCATCCTTAAACATTAGTAAATTTTGTATGGTTTTCTTGCTTATCTCCGTTTCAGGTGCCATTATTTTCACAGATGGATGATCAGTTGCTCGACGCTATCTGCGAACGTCTAGTTTCCTCACTGTGCACTGAGGGCACCTACATTGTTCGTGAAGGCGATCCGGTAACTGAGATGCTGTTTGTGATCCGGGGAAGGCTTGAGAGTTCCACGACGAATGGCGGGAGAACAGGCTTTTTCAACAGCATCATACTGCAACCTGGAGATTTCTGTGGGGAGGAGCTACTTGCTTGGGCTTTGCTTCCCAAGTCAACCACCAATTTGCCTTGTTCAACTCGAACAGTTCGGGCACTGATTGAAGTAGAAGCATTCGCGCTGAGAGCCGAGGATCTCAAGTTTGTGGCGAATCAGTTCAGGAGGCTTCACAGCAAGAGGTTGCAGCATACGTTCCGGTTCTACTCGCACCACTGGAGAACGTGGGCTGCGTGCTTCATACAGGCTGCTTGGCGACGTCACAAGAAGAGGATGATGGCGAAAGATCTTCTAGCCATGGAATCCTTTAATGTAGACGCGAAAGCAGAAGATGATGGTACACCTGAGGAGGAGGAAGCGGGGGAGGAGGATCCTGTGCCGAGACCAAAGTCAAACCTAGGAGTGACAATACTAGCTTCAAGATTCGCGGCGAACACAAGAAGGGGAGCTCAGAAGCTTAAAGGTGCAGGGCTACCCAAGTTTCAGAAACCAGAAGAACCCGACTTCTCAGCTGAGCCGGAGGATTAGAAATTTTCTTAGGCATGGGTAAGAATGTGGAAGCTGAAATGCAGCAGACATATAGTTTATGCTGATTAGATTTTCTTGTGTGTATCAAATGCTAAATGAAGCTATAGCACATGTTGTAGGTGGGTGCAAGTTGGATGTTTTCAAGTGTGCCACTGTTACAAACGTCGCGTGCTTCTTTGCAACTGTTACTCATTCTTGCATCTTTGCAACTGTTACTCATTCTTGCTTCTTTACATATAGTACAAGCTTCAAATCATGTCAGTATCGAAGCTCCAACATCACAAGTAGAATCATGTTCTTTTGGTATGCAATCAAGACACAAGTAGAATCCACTTCAAGAGCGGTGGTCCAGTAGAGCGATTCTCGACAGGTTTGGCACCAGCGAGTCACAATAGAATTCATTGCCACCGAAATGGGGAGGAAATGATAGCATCCATCTTTCGTCTTAGATGCGTCTCCACAGCATTTTCATCAGAAAACCACCACTGAACAAAGCCAAGTATCGTAGACGACTTATTTCAGCGCGCATATTTAAATCTAGTTGCAATGTGAGTCCAGTCTTACAAGTGAGTATTTCTTTTCATTTCAAGATTATAATGAAACTTCAAAGTAATAACATCTATTAAAGTAAATGCTGATATTCCTCACACTTGGGACCTGTAGACTCTAGTGTAAACTTGGATCAGTACCTCTCATCAACATCATAAATGTCTATGTTCCTATACTTCTGTGAAATTATTTCTGCCTCAACTTTTCTTGCTGTGTCTGTAGCACAACCAACTAGAATCAGAACTGACGTGCCCGCGAATCCCCGGAAGGCAGTTAGATGAGTGGCTTGTTCAACCACAGCCGGACCAGCAGCTAAGATTGCCAAAAATGCAGAACCAAGAACTGATATCCGGCTAAGCACCTGAGATTTCAGCGCCAAAAGCTTATACTGAGCATCTTTTCATATTGAAACTCGTATAGGGTCAAATAGAACCTGATGCAAGAGGAAACACGACTAGTCAAGGATGCTTACCCTTTTAATAAATGCAGCTGTACTTTTACCCGGTCGAATAAGTGGGATAGAGGCACCTTGTCGCTTTAACTGTTCACTCACATCATCGGGGTCTAATTGCAGGAAGGTGTAATAGTAGTTGAAGAAGGCAATCAATAGGATGTTCGTCGGAAGGTAAAAAGAACCTAAAAGAAATAC
>JAULKK010000001.1:14120482-14135173 GCA_032355705.1 Rubia peregrina | reverse complement strand
TTAATGAGTTGGATAGAGAGAATCAAATGGGGTCCATGAATAGTATAAAGTGGTTTCTTACCATTGTGGAGGAAAAAGTGAGTGGTTTCTTAAAGTTAGGTGGAAGAGAGAGAATGAGAAAAATAATATATTTAATTGGTAAGAAACCAATAGCGGTTTTTACCATTGAACATGGCCTTACCACACCAATGAAAAGTACAGTCAAAAGTTGAGGTGAAGTGCAAGTTTTTCAGCTTTTTGTCAGTTTGTACAGTGGCCGAAAATCAGTCACTATCCACAATTTGACTTGGTTAAAATTCAATTTAGGTCTGATTTCTCCCCCCAAAATTTTAATGTGTGGCTCCAAAATTTTAAAATTGGAGCCAAATTCATGAAAATGTACTCTGCAACATAATTTAAAAAATGAATTTACATCTATAAATACAGTTGAAAGCTGATCCCACCACAACAATAAAGGCACTGAAAAGCTCTCAGAATTCTTAAAATGGGCAGTGAATAAAGTTGCCCTTAATATTCCTGGGTCCTTTCATCTTCTTCTTCATTGAGCTGGGTCGGATTGCTGTGATGGTTGGCTGGAATCTGACCGACGAACAGGGGCATTAACTTGCAGTTTTTCTTCTCCAAAACACTTATGGAGGAAAAATTAAAAGGGGCAAAAGAGATAGGGAGTATCCCTCCATACTGTTAGCCTAATTTGGGCAAGGGTGAAGGAGCAGCTGCTGAAGGAAGAAGCCGTGAATGGAAGGTCCCGACGTCATGGTCGAGTGGCAGCAAATAAAAAGGTCATCGACCTTGAAGCTCTTATGGCGTTGTCATTGCACGATAGGCGAACCTGTAGAAGCATATCTATTGGACTACATGTCAGCAAGAGCACCATTCAAAGGGTTGTGGCAAATAAAATCATTAAGAGCCACACAAATGTTGTTCATCCATGCCTAACTGTGGAATGCATAACACAAAGGCTGGAATGACGTCTTAGTCATATCGAATGCAACATGTATTTCAGAGACATGCACAAAATAATCCATATCGACGAGAAATGGTTCTATATTACCAAGGCTACAACCAGGTACTTACTAACTCCTAATGAACATGAACCATATAGAGCGAAACAAAACAAACAGTATATTCCTAAGTTAATGTTCCTATGTGTTGTATGTCGACCCATTTTAGACCATGAAGGCAATGTTTTATTTGATGGTAAAATAAGGGTGCTCCTATATGTTGAATATAAGGCGGCCAAGAACAACAACATAAACAGGCCTAGAGGAACCATGGTTCTTACACCTGTAGAATCCATAAAGCGTGAATGCATTAGGAAGAGGCTGATAAATGAACTGATTCCAGCCAAAAAATCTAGGTGGCCACCTTGGGCTAGCAAACATATTTCAATTCAGCAAGATAATGCTAGCTCACACATATTGGCTTATAACCCCGAGTTTATAGCATCAACTAATTCATATGGTTTTTCAATCAGATTAGTGTGTCAGCCATCCAAGTCACCCGATTTGAACATTTTAGACTTGTTTTTTTTTGCTAGCATTCAAAGTTTATAGTACCAAAACCCTAGCTCAACTCTAGAGGGACTTTTAGGGGCTGGGCATTAAGCTTTTGATGATGAAGACCCAAAAAAATAGATGACATTTTTCTTTCTTTGCAAAATGTAATGATTGAAATTATGAAATGTGTGGGGGAATGGTTTCAAAATGCCACATATGGGGTTGGGATTCAGCCAGCAAACCTAATGGTCGACTCTGAAGTTGTCAGGGCCAATTTGGAGCATCTAATTTCAATTGGAAGAACAGAGAAAGTCCGGGATTTACTTATCTGCATGGGTATGGTGTAGTAAGTGCATGACAAAAAGTATTTTGAAGGTTGTGCTGCTAGATGTAAAATCTAAGACAAACATGCATTTTTTGTGTAGAAGACATGTTTGTAGGGCAACCTGTAAAATATAGGCGTTGGTCACCCTTTTTGAATGCAATGGAAGTTGTGTTTTATTAAGTGAATCTATTTATTACTTCATGAAAGTTTCAAGTCATAGAATGTTGTGAGTAACAATAGAAGATGGTTGCGATACACAGAGCTTAAGGGACAGAATAGTACACGAACCAACATATAGACGCCATCCAAATATTTTCACAAAGTGAGAACATGGTTGCATCATTTTCAGGTGTACAATTACAAATCATCTTTAAAGGCTTGCTTCTATTAATCGGGTCATCTCAGAGCTGTTTTTATTTAATTTTCATATCAAACTGCATGGTTGCATTTATAGTAACCTCATAATCACAACTTCATCATAGATGTGACCAAGTTACAAATAATGCCCCCACCAAGAACATCATTGCCTAAAGACGGTGCCACATGGCTGCATTATTTATAACCCCAACTAAGCTACTCCTTAACACCCTCGGTTCATGTTTCACACTAAAGACATCCATAACCTAATTCAGTGTGCGGAACCAACCCGAACAGGACATATGCACATAAAAACAATGGATCAAAATAACATAGAATAACAGTTAATGTCCGAAATCAACCAAAACCGGACATATGCACATAAAAATAGGTGATGAATATCTCATAACATAACAGTTACTATCTGGAATCAACTCAAATCGAACATATGCATCTAATAACAACTGAGGAAAATATCAGAAAATAACAGTTACTATCCAGAATCAACCCAAACCGGACAAATGCACATAATAAAAGCAGATGAAAATATCATAAAATAACAATTACTGTTCGGAATCAACCTTAACCGGACAAATACACATAATAACAGCAGATGAAAATATCATAAAATAACAGTTATTGTCCGGAATCAACCTTAATCGGACAAATGCGCATAAAAACAGTTAGGGATAGTTTATGAAAGGTAAAATCAGTTTCCTGACTCAACCTGAACTAGACATGGACACCACAATGTCAATTTACACAATCTATATCACTATGTCTGTTTGCAAAGACTCGTCTATGTGGCTGCGACTATCCTGAAAGTACAATATGGTCAAAAAATGAGCATGACATACAAATGTAATAAGAAACTAATGGAAAAAGAGGATGACAAATGTATAACCTATGAATTACATCACTCTTTCGTCGGAGAAGACATGTCTTTACGATTTTGCATCCTTGCATCAGCTTCTTTAAACTTCGCTAGCGTTTCGCGGAGCAAAACACCATATTTAGAGTTGTCACGAATTCTCCATGTTAGTTTCTTTTTTTCATGTACATAGGTTGACCAGTTTCTGGGATAATAACAAGCCCCAAAATCATGGAACCCGGGCTGATCCCACTTAATGTTGTCATAATCTATGTTTGAATCATACTCGGGAGAGTCAAGTGCAGGTGATTGGGGCCCAAGCTGCGTTTCAGGTGGTATTGGTTCATAATTACCTGATGAGAACCCTCACCAGTCCAGAAATTACTCATTTCAGCCCAGGAATCGAAGTTAATTGGACTGAAATAAGTAGCTACTGGTATTTCTGAGCAAGTGAATGAATCTGGTGCACCTAAATCATTCACATCCTCCTAATAGACCTGCACCTGGGAGTGGTTAACTCCGGCATAAACCTGTGGTGGGGACTTTGATGATTCAACAAGTATAGACTTCGAGGGTAGGCTTTGGGCTGTGATTTATTCCCCCGCTTTAACCCTGTCCTCAGCGTCCATGAGTGCACAAGTCAGAAATAGAGAAGCTGTGATTTCTTTGATAACCCACAACAAAAATAATGAAGAACTTCCCCAAGTTAAACCAGAAAATAAAAGCAGAAATAAAGCGAACAACCAACAAAACCCCTGAAAATTAGGACGAGAAACCTATATCAAAACCAGATCCAACAACCACAGACAGATACCTCAGAAGTTATGACAAAAATGACAAGCACTAAACCAAATATCCAAGACAAATAAAAAGACAGCACGTATGACATAAGTAACACGATGAAGATGACCAACGATAGCTATACCACAACACAACTTACCATATAAAGATAAGGAATACAGTTATCGATGTCATTGCCTTGTGTACATAAGTAATCAGAAAAACATGGGAGCACTGCATTACCTATAACCAACCTCAACAACAAAACTGTAAATATGTATTCTCAAACAATAAATGAATGAAGAAGAAACGACAAATGAACACCCAAACATTTTTCTACCATAATAACTGAGGTCATATAAAAGCAAAAGTCCAGATCCACAACTAGGTCCCTTCAAATAAATTCTTAACAATAAAAATCACCAGATCTACAAAACAGAGGCACATGCAGTAGGACAGTGATATCCAGGAACTCAAAAAATGGAAGATTCATGAAGGCATAAGCAATCAATGAACAAAAAATCATAAAAATTCGAAAATCAAGTCCTACGTGACACATCTGTAACATTACTGTGACATTCGAATCATAAATTTCCATAAGCACAGATTAAACGTCAACATGAAACACATAAAATAGTAACCCAACCACAAATCACGATAACAAACAAATGAAAAGGGTCACAAATGAAAAGAATGATTTCAACCTCTCAGAAGCCAAATAATCTCATATCTGAGACTAGGGTTTCCAGAAATCGACGACAGAGCTCCAATTCCCTTCCATAAGCACAATTAATACTTGACACATGAACCACATAAAGAGTAACCCAACCACAAATCACGATAACAGAAAAATGAAAATGGTCACAAACGTAAAAAAGAAACCGATTTCAACCTCTGGCAAGTCAAATAATCTCAGATCCGAGACTATGGTTTCCAGAAATCTATGACAAAACTCCAATCAATGGGAAAAATCTCTGTACTTGGACAAAGCTTAACAAAAAAAAACGCACTTTTAACAAATAACATGAACTCTAAACCGAGACCAGAAAAATGAAACATCTCTAACCGAGAATACCTCCTCAATCAGAAATATACTCTGACCAGCGGGAGGATTCAGCGTTTTAAGCAAAAGGAGGCTAGGGTTTATATGGGATGAACGAGAGCAGAAGCGAGGAGATGAGAGGTAGATAATGAAGAGGAAGATATGAGGTTGGTGAATGAGCAATGAAGAGGCATCTGAAGAATTGGTTGTGAATAATTAAGAAGCCTTGGGAACAGAGATGGAATTCAATAAAGCTGTCGCCCAGCTTTAACCAACGGGCAGATGTACAGTTGGTCTTCACATGAAGCCTTAAATTGAAAGCCACTACAAACCAATCCCCCTAAACCAAACCCAACTCTGGTTTATACATGTGTAATATTTATGAAAAACCAAGGGTAATGTTGTCATTTCTGGTCTGGTCAAAGGACCATTTTTGGTAATATATGGGATACTGCAATTTGTGTTGGGACAGCAAAAAAAGGGAAGTATGTAATTTAAGCTGGGACGGAGGGAGTAGTGTCTAAAAAACAAGTGTACAATTTAATCTGGGATAGAGGGAGTACTACTTACTCACTTTATTTGGATTCACGTACTTTTTATTCCCTTCTTAATAATGTAAGGGTAATAATTGTGTGATTGTATTCATGCTCCGAGGTACATTATATGGAAGTATGACGACCTATACATAAAAGGAAAAAAGAATCTAATCTAATTACAAGTAGTATTCACATAGTATTGATATTCCTTAATACTTCTCAAGTTGGAGCATGAGGATCAGAAATGCCCAACTTCCCAAGTAATGAATGAAACTGAGTTCGTCCGAGAGCTTTGGTGAACAAGTCTGCGGGTTGATCAGACATGCGAATATGATGAGTAATAGGAGTACCAAATTGTACAAGATCACAGACGCAGTGACAATCAACCTCTATATGCTTCGTACATTCATGGAACACTGGATTTTGCTGCCATGTGAAGAGCAGATTGACTGTAAAAAACAGTGGCATAGGAGCAGAACGCACATCACCTAAGTCATGAAGCAAAGTCTTAAGCCACAACAACTCACAATAGGAAAACACTATAGCACGATACTCCGCTTCAGCAGTAGGATGAACAATTGTAGGTTGCTTCTTGATCTTCCATGAAACCGGAGAATCACCAATCATCACAAAGTACCCAGAAAGAGAGCGTTGTGTAATAGGACATGCAACTCAATCATGATCAGAATAAGCAATCAATTGTAACGAACTATGTGAAGAGAGAAACAAAACTTGACCAGGATGACTCTTCATGTAGTGAAGAACTCGAATTGCAGCTTGACAGTGAGGAACACAAGGAGTTTTCATAAATTGAGCAAGCGTATGAACAGAATAACTAAGCTCAGGACGAGTAATAGTCAGGTAAATGAGGCGACCCACCAGGCGGCGATATTGCTCAGGATCATCATAAACGGGGGCCTTCAACTTTCTTAAGATCATGCGTTTGCTCCACAGGAAAATCAGTCAGTCTAGAAGTCGATAAACCTGTGTCAGATAAAATATCCAGGGCATTTTTCCCTTGTGAAAGAAACATCTAATTCGATTTTCTAGCAATCTTTGTACCCAAGAAATACTTAAATGTACTAAGATCCTTTATATGAAAACAAGAGCTCAAATATTTTTTGAATTCATAGATGAGCAACGAAGAACTACCAGCAATGACCAAATCATCCACATAAACAAGTACATGCAAAGAAACTGAGCCACTAGTAAAAGAAAAGAGAGAGTAATCTGCCTTACTCTGTGCAAAACCACATGCACGTAAATCTTGAGCTAATTTCACAAACCAATTGCGAGGGGTTTACTGAAGACCATAAAAATATTTCTAAAAGCGACATACATGGTTAGGAGGCGCAAGATAGCCCAATGGAGGTCGCATAAACACTTTTTTCATGCAAATCACCATGTAGAAAAACATTATGCACATCCATCTAGTGAATTTCCCAACCACGAATAACTGCAACTGATAAAAACAGATGAAGCAAACTTATCTTTTCAACAGGTGCAAACATCTTAGTATAGTCAATTCATTCTTTCTTACGATTTCCAAGGACCACCAGACAAGCTTTGTTATGCTCAATGGTACCATCAGACTTGAATTTGGTACGATACACCCATTTGCATCCAATAACAGTCTTATCCAGAGGTTAAGAAAAAGTCCATGTCTTATTGCGCTTAAGAGCATTAATCTCATCAACCATTGCATCACGCCAATGAGCATACTTCGATGCCTCAGAGTAAGTGGTGGGATTTGCACTAGAAGTTACTGCACCCAAAAATCTAGAATGCGTGCTAGAAAATTTATCGCAATTTACAAAATCAGTTAAAGGATAGAGAACACCTGAGGATTGTGACGATGCATGTGTGATTGTAGCAGGGGGGTATTAATACCAGCAACAGAGCAGACACAATAATCCAAAATAAGTAGGAGATCGACGATCGCAAACACTCTGTCGTACAACAGGCAGCTCGATCACAGGTGGCAGCGTCGGGGACATAATTGGCAAAGCATGCAGCGGAGGCGAGTCAGGCAGAGGAGGTGCTGAAGTGTTGGTCGACGACGGACTAGCCGAAGCAGGTGATCGACGATGTGTGAAGTGCCACCTTGCCCGGATCCGCCACCGTTCTCCTGGATCCGTCACCTCGCCACCACATCTCATAAACCCATAACCCTTCTCCCCTCACCACTGCCCGCTCTTCTCACCAGAGAACGCGACCGGAGGGCGAGAAACGGAGCATGCGAATTGGAGCTCGAGCTGGTGGGCGAGAAGTAAAGCGCGAGCCGAACGGGAAAAAAAGGTGAGAACCAGATGGGGAAAACGGGGTGAGAACTGGAATGACGCGTGCATCTCCGGCGCGCAGGCGGGGGGAAGACTGCCAGGTGGCGGGGCGGGAGTCGGGGAAGACGAGGAGGGTGAACAGAACGGCGGGGAAGACGGGGCGTGAGAGCGGGGAGGCCAGGGAATACGGGGCGGGAGGCGGAGAAGGTGGAGGTCACCGCCGGAGAAGGGGGAGGGAAAAAGTAGTCCGGGGGAGGGGGAGGTCCTGCCAGCACCGCCGAATTTTCTTCGTCGCCCAGATTTTCAACCCCGGACACCACATCGGCCACCGCCGACCGGTGAACTTCCACCGCCACTTTCCTGATTAACATTATTATTAATTAAAATCATCATTAAACTTCATTATTAATTAACATTAAATACAATTATTATTTAATGATGATTTAATTTCATTTCGATTAAAAAAATTAAAATTTACAAGGTATTTATTTAGTACAAAATACAGGGCGTGTAAAATAAATGGTGTGGCTAAATAAAAAGGGTGGCAAATCCAAATCTCTCATAAAAAATTACAGTTCATCCCACTATCTCGGACTCTCTCTCCGCCACATCTTCCCCACGCGCCATCCCCACTAAGACTTCCACTCGACGTACACAAATTGTCAAAACTGCCGGCATTTGTCTCTCTCTCCCCCTCTCTCTCTCTCCAGAATATTAAAAAAGGGGTAAATTTGGTGGGGGCATCCATGGGCTCGGCGGCGGACGCGTCGTGGAAGCAGGCGGTGGGGTCCGGCAGGTCGTCGGTGATGGAGTCCCTGAAGGGGTGCACTCTCTCCGGAGTTCGGATCAACAAGGAGGAGCTCCGGCAGAAGATTAGCATCCCGGAATACATCAGGATTGCCATGAAGGAAGCCATCTCCGCCAAGGACCTCGATTGCGCCGCCACTAAGGTTCTCTTCGACGCCGCCCATGCTGCCGGAGTCGACCCCATCGCCCCACCCGAGGGCCCACTTGTCGTCTTTATTAATTCCCGGAGCGGGGGGCGCCATGGCCCCGAGCTCAAGGCCCGCTTGCAGAACTTGATGGGTGAAGAACAGGTCCTTTTTTCGTAAAGATCATTTTTGTTCATGTCATCTGTGCTTGCTGCAGAACTTGATTTTATTGTTTTTTTGTTGAAAAGCGGTTGTCTTTATTGTGCGTTTGGAAGTCGCTCTTCGTTACATTCCCCTGAATATTGGATTAGTTTGCCCTGCTTACATGGAGACAGACTCTCTACCTTATTTTGTTTCCCTATCCTATATGCTCGCTCAGGTGTACGACCTTTCCCAAGTGAGGCCCGATGAATTTGTTCAGTATGGGTTGGGTTGCTTGGAGAAGTTTTCTGATAAAGGGGATGCCTGCGCCAAGGGGATTCGAGACAAGTTGAGGATAGTGGTACCAAAATCTAGACCCGTACCATTTTAGAATACTTATGTCTGTTTATATCATCATACCTAAGCTATATCATTTTCAGTTTTCCAAGTAGATGGTAGCTATCACTACACTTATCTCCTGATCATGGATACTCGTGTTCAGAATCTTAATTTAATAGGCTAGTTTGACAGGTGGCAGGAGGTGATGGAACTGTAGGATGGGTGCTTGGGTGCCTAGGTGAGCTGCATAAAGAGTCTCGAGAGCCAGTCCCACCAACCGCTATCGTTCCGCTTGGTACAGGGAATGATCTTTCTCGAAGTTTTGGTTGGGTAGGCTTTGCTCTGTGTCTCCTTTGTTGTTTTTCTTTTCGTTGTCCTTTCTGACACTGTGTCTAAAACTGTTTCTCAGGGGGGTTCGTTTCCTTTTAATTGGAAATCATCCATTAAACGAACTCTTGACAAGGTTCCATCTGCTCCAACTTGCCGACTTGATAGGTGAGTTATTGTTTTTCTTTGCTCAGTCCAATAGGTTGAGCTTGGTACTTTTAAATAGACGCTGATGAATTGTATCATAACATCTCTTTTTCTTGCATGATCACAGTTGTTTTCATTATTCTTATTCTGAACAAATATCTTAAAGAGAGTTTACCAAATCCATTTGCAGTTGGCATGTAGTCCTCTCAATGCCTGATGGGGAAAAATTGGAGACACCTCATTCCTTGCGGCTCAGTGAGGAGGAGATATCTCTTGACGAGGTTTTTAAATTGGTTTCTTATACAGTGGCTGTTTTCCCCCCCTTCATTTTTACAGCTCAACTGAAGTCTCTAGCAGCAGACAGACATATTTGTAATGATTCTTGTCAAAGTTTGACAAGAATGTGATCTGGTGGCCAGTTTTGGTCATTTTGATATGGCATGGGAGCACAGGCTGGTGCTGCTGTATGAATGTATTTCTTTTTTCTTGTTTGTTTTTCCTCTTTTCCCCTCTCTTGTGGTCCTCTAAAGTGAGTGGGGGATTTGTTTCGTGCTCCTTCTTCAGAACCTGATTATTTTCCCTCTGAGTTACATATAATAATATTGATTTGTATTCTAACGTGAGTGGGGGATGTGTTTCGTGAATACCCTTTCTTCCCAGTTCTCAGCTCTCCGTTTAGAATAATTTTTCTAAATGAAGGTCAGTAACCCTTTTTGGTACTGATTCCAGTTTGTTCTTTGTTGTCAAGAGTTTGGAAGTTGAAGGAGAGAAGCCTGAAAAGGTATCTTGTCACCAGGGGGTGTTCTATAATTACTTTAGCATAGGTATGTATTTTGAAATGGAAGTTTGATTAGTACTGTTTTCTACTTGGTTATCATCTGAAAAAATGATTTTGGAGCCATGCCTGATTAGTTTGTTTGGACTATCTTCCCTTAGAAAGCTGTAAAGTTCCCATCTTTCTTCCTGAGGCATAACCTCTTTCCCCCTTGTCATCAAAGACGTGCATATATAAGTTTGAAAAACAACGAACAAGTAAAGAGAGCAGCAGTCTTGAATTTGTATTTTGATATATAGTATGAATTTGCCTCCTTTTGCTATGTTTACATGTTTAGAGTGCTATCATCTGAGATTTGGCCATTGTATGTATGCTTTCAATAAATTTTCACTTTTCCATTTAATACAGGAATGGATGCGCAGGTTGCTTATGGCTTTCATCATTTACGCAATGAAAAGCCTTATCTTGCCCAAGGTCCTCTATCAAACAAGGTTGGCGGGAGTTGAATTTTGTATTCATTGCATGTGTCAGAAAATTCATTTTCTTCGAAGTTGTGAATTCATTTGATTCTCTTGCTTCGAAGTTGTGAATTCTTTATATTTTTGCCCTTTTCCCTCCATCATAACTATTGGTGATTGATAAGGAGATAGTAAAGTTTTTTTTGGTCAAGAGTAGGTCAGTAGCCCTACCTTTATTTAATAATAAATTAAACATAATAGCGTTTTGATGTGTGGTGTTGGAAAGATATCTTCTTGTGGGCGTAATCACATGTCATAGATGTGCCTTCTCAATTTAATCTCTCATTCTGTATATTTGGAGCAGTCGAACCTCTTTTATCTTCTTTTCATGTGATACATGCTTGTTAAAGCACAATGAAGTTTGTGATGTATCTTTTGTTCTTTGACAGCTCACATCTGATTAATATTTTCACTATATAATCTCTGAATTTAAGTTGTAGATGCATATTCCGTGTGTGATTGTTTGATTGTCTTTCAAGCTAAATAATTTTGTCATTCAATTAATTGCAATTCTTTTTTGAATGAATGCAGTTCCTTCTTCACTTTAAGCCAGTTAAATTTTTGAAAGTCCATTCAGCCTAGATTCAAATACATGGATATGTTGATATATCTTTTTGGTAGTGTATGAAAATCCTGTAGATCTTCTTTTTGTATGTGTTTGTCTTTGGAATTTGAGGCCGACATTAAACCATAGTTAGAGATCTTATTTGAAATAGATTTAGAATGTCTCCTTGTTATTAATTCATCCACCGGCATATTGATACATGTATTGACCCCTTTGACTGCAGTTGATATACTCTGGGTATAGCTGCAAGCAAGGGTGGTTCTTTACTCCATGTAGCAGTGATCCAAGTCTGAGGTATCATTCGAGAGACTGCTCCTTATATATGTTTAGTGTTAGTTAAATTCCGTGTCCTTTTATGGCCCAGTGTTTGGCTGGGTGCGTCAAACTCATATTCTTTCTCCGTATCTAGTAAAGCAAGTTCTATCGTATTGATTATTATGTAAACTTTGTAATGTGTGAAGATGGAACAGAAATGCCCTATTTTCAGAAGGGGGAAAAGAACAATATTTGGTGCTAGAAGCTAGAAAGTCATGTAGTTGCTACCTTAAACTCCCTCGAGTTCAATGGTTTTTGTCATGATAAGAGCAGAGCCATTGCATGACTTGATTATCTCAACACGTGCTTCATTATGCATTCTGAATCTGTTTTTGGTAAGAGTGGCGTGTCGTAGTTAACTAACTGATCCTTGTCATTCAATCACTCAATGTAGGGGACTGAAGAATATTCTGAGGATACACATTAAAAAGGTGAATTGCTCAGACTGGGAACAAATTCCTATTCCTTCTAGGTGAGTTTTATCTGCTTGTGAGTTGTGACTTGGTTGTTCCGTGTAGTGGATGATTTCAAAGGGAAGCATCATTTTTTATTTGTCCAGTGTAAGGTCTATAGTGGCCTTGAATCTTCCAAGCTATGGAAGTGGTAGAAATCCTTGGGGAAATTTGAAGCCGGACTATTTGGAAAAGGTAAAGCATGTGGACGAGTGATTGGAATGATTGATTTGTAAGACAAGACATGTGAAGTTTGTAGAAATGCTAGTATGTGATTTAGTTGAATTGCAGAAAGGTTTTGTAGAAGCCCACGCTGACGACGGTCTACTGGAAATTTTTGGGTTGAAGCACGGGTGGCATGCTTCAATGGTTATGGCGGAGCTGATCTCTGCCAAACATATCGCTCAGGTACACCAATAGTTTTTTTTTTACTAATTACAGAGTTGTTATGTGCTCAATTTGGTCCAAAATGCAGGCTTCGGTTATCCGATTTGAGCTGAGGGGAGGAGAATGGAAAGAAGCTTACATGCAGATGGATGGGGAGCCATGGAAACAGCCCATCGACAAGGACTTCTCCACGTTTGTTGAGATCAAGAAGGTACCTTTTCAATCAGATATGGTCTATGGAGACTAGATTTCTTTTTGCCGGATTAATGGCAATCATTAGTGTAAATTCCACCATACGCTATTCTTCCTCCTCATTCATGTAATGTAACCACTCTGGCTCAGTGCTAATTGTTGTACAAATACCTAGTCATGAGATTCTTGGTTTATTATAGCCTGTACCAAACCCGGTGCAGTCATAACTCGGTGTTCAGATTATATTTTGGACTGATATCGAAATTTGGATACCGAATACCTTCCCAAACTCGGAACTAATTGACAAAAATGCATTTTAAGTTTCCAATTACAGTGTAGGACCAAAAACAACGGTTGATTTTGGAGCTGATTACAAAGGCTCGGAAATGGCTATGTGTCTGGAACATTGATCAAGTTCTGAGTCCGTAACTATGTTACAAATGCCGACGAGGGTGGAGAGGTTCTGAACTCGAGACTTATTTTCCGAACTCGAAAGTAAGGAGGAAGTCAGTTCCTGAGCGGTGATCAAAGGCGGAAAACAACTGCCTTCGCTGGTCCATTTTAAAGTCGATTCTAGAAACCAACTTTGATTAGTGATGGTGAAAGTCACTAGGTGACTTCTCTGGTCTTTTTAAACCGCAGATTGCCTCCACTAGTGGCTAAATTAGCGTATTAGTAAAAAAATCACTACTTCTTAAACAATTATTTGGAGTTGCAATATTTCAATGGAACGCTAAAGTGCTAAATTAGCATTTGGATTTGTGGAATTCAAGGATTATTTTGAGTTTGGATTTGTGGAATTCAAGGATTATTTTGAGTTTGGATTTGTATATCCTGTGATTTATTTGGAGTCGCAGTGTTCCAATGGAATGCTAAAGTGCTAAATTAGCATTTGAATTTGTGGAATTCAAGGATTATTTTGAGTTTGGATTTGTATGTCCTGTGATTTATTTGGAGTCGCAGTGTTCCAATGAAATGTTAAGCTAACATTTGGATTTGACGCCAAATTAACATTTGGATTTGGACAAAGCTAAATACTCCCTCTGTCCCAGAGAAAATGACACAATTGCTTTTGAATCGGTATTTTATGCAAGATGAGGTGCACTACTGCTTTTTGCATGTCGTTAAAGAGACACGTTTGACCGTTAATATGTTTATCTACGTATAATAACAGAAAATAAAAAGTTGATATTTAAAATGTTCCAAAGAATTGAACAATATCATATACGATAATATTACTGTTTATTTATCTATTCAAATATGTGATTAAATTTTGATGGAGAGTAGTGTTCAAAAAAACAAGAGTGCAAGTTCAGTTGGGACAGAGAGAGTAAAAATTTATGACTTTTTATAAATAAAAAAATCACAAGATATTAAAGAAGCTAAGAATATTATAATATATGAAAAAAAAATCTATAATCTATCTATAAATATTAATAAAAAAGCAACACTTGGTTGGTTAAGTGTAACCCCCAAACTTTAGTCATGTCAGCTCTGTCAAGTGGCACCCTCTACACTTAGTCACATCAGCTTGCCAAATGTCGCCCACAAAGATTACAATGTGTGTCTATATATCACAAATTTAAAAGCGAATCTATTCTTCTTCTTTGATTAATGCATTTCATTTTAAAATTTGTCTTTCCACAAATGATGCATTCTTCACTAAAAGAAAAAGGGACTTTCGTGACCGATTTCTGGTGACTACAATTTTTTGGTCACTAATGATCGTATTAGTGTCTTACATATTTTCGTCACTATAATTTGGTTACCAACAAACTTTTAGTGACCAAGTGAAAATCGTGGTCAGCAAATTGGTCACCAAAATGCGTTGGACATAAGAGATAAGTAACATGGATACTCTTGGTGACCAGTGGAGATGACGAAATATAAAATGGTCACCCAATTAGTATTT
>JAULKK010000001.1:14075157-14086777 GCA_032355705.1 Rubia peregrina | reverse complement strand
CTTGATTTCACGACTATTCACTACTTTAACTACTTGTTGTGAAGATAAATCTTTCACCCTTCTTTGATAATAGTTTACAAGAGTGAATTCTACCTATTCAGCATTGGTTATACGTGACAGAATGTTAATTAGGCTTATAGCTGGTGTAATTATCACATGATCCAAAGCTGTCACATGAATAAGGAATCATAACCCTCTTTTAGAATATTTGATCAATTGGTGGCTTATAGAGTGATATTTTGTTTTACTTTACCTTTTTCATGCATTGTTTTGGTGATCCAATCACATGCAAACTCATGATAAAACCCTTTTTTATCTCCACACATATTTTAAAGAAGAAACATATTATTTCGAGATACTGAAAAAATCTAGTAATTTGACTTTAATCTCCACACATATAATTAGTAATCAAATGATAATCAATTCATGCATGCACCACTAAAGATTGCATCTTTTTATTTCAATTTTACTCCTCCTTATTTACCTTATATTTTCTCAGAATTCTTAACATAATATTACATGGATTCGTAGAATGAATAGATGAAATTGAGTTGATAATTGAAAAGGTAGAATAAATATGGATGAAATTAAAAATCTTTTCTGAAAATTTGTGGAGTCCACCACGTGTTGAGCAATATTAATAATTTAAAAAATTAGAATTTATTTTTATGTATTTTTCGTGTCTTACAATTAAATTGGAAACAAAGAATTTTAGTCATTTAAGAAAAATTGTACGAGTTATGAAGTGAATAGTTAATTTAGTTAGAAATCGTAAAATATTGAGTACAATAAAAAGTGATTATTTTTATAATATTTCATTCACATTATTTAAAAATAGTTATATATATTTTGAATTATTTTAAAAGGTTATCAAAATTATATGTATCCCGTTGCAATAAATAAAATTAAATATTAAATGACCTTATTAGTCCCACAAATTATAAATGTCCTCATCTAACAGTTAGTTGATCTAAAACAAGACTTTGTGATATTTAAATAAAATATATATGTATTTTCTGTCAAAAGTGCTCCATCAGTGTGTAAAGAAATCCGAATCTTTCGTTATTTCTGATTATGTGCTTCTTTGAATTTTATTTAGTGATATATCTATAGATATAGTATGATGGGATATTTATGATTTTAAATATATTTTTCAAAGTTATATATTTTAATTGATTATATATATTAAAGAAATAAAATCAATAACATATAATAATATTGATATGTTATTTTTAGACAAGTTGAGTTTACTTAGTCAAAATGACTTCAATATCCCATGTTGACATCACCATAACACCAACACGGGAAACAAATAATTCCTATTATATTGTGCTTGTATTATGATTTATTATATATTGTAAAGAAATAAAATCAGTAACATATATTAATATTTGTATGTTATTTTTAGACAATTTGGATTAGATTAGTCAAAATAACTTCAATATCCTCAATTGACAGTGCCAAAACACCAACACAAAAAACAAAGAATTTCTATTATATTGGGATGGGGAACAAAGTGTGTCATTATCGAAAAATAATCTCAAATTTTAAAAAAAATTGACAATTTTTTAAAAAATACATACATTATCTTTTTCCCTTTCAATTTTGACTCATTTAATTTTCAATATTTATAGTAAAGTCCATATTTTATTTAGTTGACAATTTCTGAAAAAATATGCAAATATGGAATCGTTATGTAGTAACATCAAAGAATGAAGATTTGCGATATAAGGAAGGTGGAGTTGCAATATGATAAGATGTGGTTTTTGTCCATGGGGTTTTGAATTCAGAATATATCAATTCCTATATTTATGTGATTTGATTGGATTTATGGAAATTGGAATTATTGTGATAAATATTCTTTCAAATGAGATATGGATGGAATATTCTAATTCCTTACTTTAAGGGATTAGATTTGGTAATTCTTTTCTCCACGGAATTTGATTGTAAACAAAATATTATGAGGTGACGGAATTCTATGCACATAGAAATTGATACGTGTGTTGGTTTAAATAGAAGACAGTCTGGCTGAGTTACTAACAGATTTAATTGGAGAAAAATCTGCATTCAGGTTTTTGATATTTAGAAGTAGCTGAGAGCTTTGAATCTGTGTTCCAACATGATCAAAATCTTTTGATCATAGTTTAGAATCATATAGCTTAATTCCTTGGGAAGAGGAGATTCAGCGTCGATGAGTTTCGAGTTCATAAGGAGTTTGATCAAGGCAGATCGGTAGCAAGGTGAGCTTGCAAAATCCACACGTTATAATTAGAAAGGATGAGTATAGTTCTATGGTGTGTATTGTACTTTATCTTTCTGATTAGAGAATTTATTTTGAATTGGGCCAGACACCGCAAATGTAGGTGAATAAATCTGTGTGTTCTTGTTTTTCTGTGTGAACTGTGTAAATAAGTCTGTGTGAACTGCGTAAATAAGTCTGTGTGTTCTTGTTTTTCTTTATTACATATTTGGTTAGATAGATGATGTCAGAACATAGTTGCAATAATTGATAAATTTAGGTAAAATCAAATTTGATTTATAATTCGCTGTTAGAACATCACTGTTTATTCATAAATTAACATTGTTCCTGGTGTCATTAGTAACTTTTATAGATAATTATAACTATTTTTTAAAAGAATAATCATTTATAGTTGGTGGAAAATATACTAGACAATAATTACAATAAATGGAATACACATTCAACCAAACAAACTAGTCTTTAGCAATAAATAATCTATAGTAAGGATATTCAAATTACATGTCAACCAAACTGGTCGTATGTACTACTCCATCTGGTCGCCAAATATTGGCACCGACCAGAGGGCACATGGATTAAGAATAGTGCAACTTTTTTTTTTACTTTGGTGATTGAAGTGACTAGGTTATACTCCACTCTTCTGTGGTTTTGCCTTTTACTTTTTTAATTTGTGAAGAACAATGCGTGAGTGGGTAACTTTTTGGAGTAATTATTAGCATTGGACAAGGGCAAATATGGAAGTTTAAGTTTTTGTCTCCCCTTTAAATGGAAAGTGTGTAAGAGTGCCAATAAAAAAACCTTCCTAAAAGGGAAATGGTGCCAATATTTAAAAACCGGAGGGAGTATCACAAATTAGAGATTCCAAAAGCAGTGACATCACCATTGGACTATTAATTTGCTTCAGGCAAAATTCGTGACCATTTAGCAGAGAGGAGCATATCACGCATCACTATTACTACGCCAAACATGGATCATCAACAACTGTAACACCACTTGATTCAAATCACGATCTATGTTGTCAAAATTGTAAACACGTTGAAAAACACAAGGCGACCTATCCAAATAAATAGAACTCCTAATACAAAAATACAAGCTAAACTGCGAACACACAATTTATACAACTTTATCGGATAAGATACATCGACGTGAACAACTAAATTGAGTGAGTATCATCCCAATAAGCAAACCCTAGTTTCGAAACCTCTTCCTTTCCCTTTCTCTGACAAATACTACACTTCTCTTCAATATTCTTTTTCCACATCTTCCCATAATGGGGAGATGGGGAATTTTTTTTTCCAGTTGAGCGTTTATAATATTAAATAAGTATAAATTTATCTCCACACATTAAAAAATTCTTCGACCCGATATATTAGATTGTTGTGTTCATGATGATCACTCGATTTAGTGGATCGTTTTCATGACTTTTTTTTAATGATTTTGCATTAGGGCTTTCATTAATTTGGATGAGTCCACTAATAGAAAATAGAGCTATCATAACACTTTCCTTGCAACACTTATTAAAAATGTTACAATAGTTTATAAAGTGTTACACAATATTGAAAAGTGTTACTTAAAATATAAAAAGTATTATGTTAGATCTAATGCAACATCATATAAGGTAATATTTGTAAAAGTGTTACAATAGGTTCAAAGTGTTACTATAGCACCTAAAGTAACACTTTTACAAGTATTACCTTAGGTGATATTGCATTAGATCTAATGTAACACTTTTTAAAATTCAGGTAACATTTTTCAATATTTATGTAACACTTTTCAAAGGTTTAAGTAACACTTTATCAGTTATTGTAACATTTTAAATAAGTGTTGCAAGGAAAGTGTTATGATAGCTCTAGCTTGTAGTAGTGGTCAGATATGTGTTTTTCAAAGTGTTTACATCTTGTATAACATAGATGGTGTTTTAGATCAAGTGGTGTTGCAGTTCTTGAAAATCCATATTTGGCTAATTGATTAGTGTGTGATATGCTCATTTCTGCCAAGTTGTCATAATTATGTGGAAAGCGAGTTAATGTTCCGTTAACAATATTACAATTTTTATTGGATCTCTAATCTGTAATAGTACAGAGATAAGTTTGATTGACAAATAATACAGACACACTAGCAATATATTAATTATTACTTGATACTAGTTGAGTTGGATATCAATTTAACCTGTTGTAACGGCTACTTGGCATTTTTCCCAATACCAATGATTATTTTCCAGAAAATATCAATTTAAATAATGATCATGATCACAATGATCTAATCATCCAGGTCGAAAAATAATGATAATGTATGAAAAAAAATTCACACTAATTCAATAACATAAAAAAAGTTGAAAATAATTTTAATTAAAAAACTATTATATTTCCATCTCCATATATCGAGAATATGTGAAAATTGTTTTTTTAAAAAGAAAAAGTAGAATTTTTAGAGAGAATGGAGGAAGGTCAGCGGAAGGGTTGTGTTGTAATCCAATATTAACTACGGTAGGTAATTCTTTCACACAAAAAAATGGAGGTACGTTATTATAACTATTGGTTAAAGGATGATAATAAGGTGGTGTCTGTGGGAATAATTTAGACTTGTATCATTTTTGAAACCCTATGTTTGTAGCAGTGACAGAACTAGACCAAAATTTAAGGGGGTGGGGCGGATTGTACATTAAATATTTTTCATCCAACAAAATCAATACAATTAGTTTCAAAAGTCAATTACAAAATTAACATTAACTAATAACGCAATATTAGTACAAATAACTACTTCCAAGCACTAGGATGCAGATTTAAGTGGTGGAGAGATTTGCATTTTACACAACTGCATCTTTTGATAATTTTGCAAAATCTTCTCATTCTCAATTCCGATGCGTAGCAGAGCACCGGCTCACCCCCTAATTCAGCCACTATTTTGTAGAACAATTTCATAGCGCCCGAAAGAAATAAATTGTAATTTTATTTCACTTGAAGGGCACCAAAAATCTATCTTTTTGAACCTCCTAATCAGGTTCAAAATTTAAAATGCATTCAGATCTCAATTAATAATTATTTAACTAACAATACTTTTAGTTGCACATAAAATTAAAATATTTTTTACATTTTTTACAATAACTATTAGTTTATAAATTTTATTTGATATTACTCTCATTTGCATATTAGTGAGGTCATATGTGATCATGAGAGTATATTTCATACTATATCATATTGAAAGGGAGTCGCTTCCTTCTGTAAAAGAAGTGCGGTGGTGACTATTGGAGTGGAGGCATGCGTGTGATGGCGACAGGTGGATAACTGTAGCTGATGGCTAGAAAAGAGAGGGTGTTGGGTAAATTTCTAGTCTAAGACAAAGGCAAGTAGAAGGAAAATGTAGGAGAGTAGAATGAAATGTATAAATATAAAAGGCAACATTCAAGTCGTGTATTACACTTTCCTTAAGGCTTTATTTGTTCCCTTTTGTGCGCATATGATACAGAACAAATATCATCTAGGATAAGATGAAGATTTGTTGACAATAGTTTGCACTAACTACTTCAACACCGTAAACAAAAAGAAGAAGAGCAGAATGGTTTCTTGTGAATGGATGGTTTTTTCCTGTAGCAAAACTCCACCCTTCTGACCTCTATTTATAGAGCTAAATGACCTTCCCCATAGACACAATGATTGACTATGAAGAGTCATGTATCCTGGAGTTGCACCCTTTGAGATTGCTAGAATGATTGATCATATCATTTGCTGAATGGTGACTTGTATCTTTTCGATAATAAGAAAATACCAACAAGTATGTATTTTGAATTATTTTTGGCGTGTCTCTTAATTGTTTTTTGAATTAAAACCGTCTAAAAGACAAGGTTATTTTTGGGTGCCCAGCCCTTTATATTAATGATCGAAGAGGGCGAAACCTTTTACATATGAGTCGATCATATTTCAACAAAGCTTGGGACTAAACCCATTACACAAAATCGCTTCAAAATAGAAATTAGAGCTATTGTGGCAACGTGAGACCTGCTTCAAGATTGATCATTTAATGTAGAAAGTAAATCATTCAATAAGAAATAATAGTAGTGAAAAGTAGTAGCAAACCATCTTCTTCATCCTAGTACTGAATCGTCGTGGCCGCAACTCCTAAGATAAAAAAAACATGTATCACCTCCAGCAATTAGACCACTCCCTACCTATATTAAATTGTCGAATTCATTCCTCCAGTCATTGTAGTATATGCAACTAGTCCTTAACTGTGTTACATTCCTCAAGATGTATATAAAAAAATTCCCCTCTAACATTGTGTGACTTGCAATTTTGGGTGCTTCCAAGTTCATGACTTTCACCTAAACAATTTTCTAAACGAGGAAGTAAATAGCACCAATGGCGCGTAGAGCAGCCAAAGGTAGTTACAACAAGATTTTTCTAAAACGAGGAATCAGTATGTTTTGGGCTCACGTGTAAAAATAGTCTACAATCATTCCTATAATTTGAATGATTTTCATTAAAGTACCAAAAACAAGTAGAAACCTGGCCAACGCTATAATTCTAGCCATATACATATGAGCCTAGCTTTGGCAACCAAGTTTAGTCATTTCTGCCATGACTGAAACTGTCTCCGCCTCAAATCAGGTGGATATGACCGATAATAGAGTATTTTTGTCGGCGATATTTTTTTCGATCACCAATAAATGAAAAGAAAACTCACCAAAATTTTATGTGCTGCTTGTGAACCAAGTACCAGTGCATTTAAAATCTGGAGAGAAGCTTTGAGTTGCTCCTTAGCATCTCAACTCCTCCCTTTTCTTTCGGGCCACCATGTGGCAGTATCTGTCGTGGGTGGTCTGTCAACAACATCTCGTCTGGTTCACTTCTAGTTCTCATTCATCGTTCCCAAGTTGGTTCTACCAGTTTTTGGTCATTTTTGCAGCCATTGAGATCGGGTTCTGCAACATCGATTCTGTTTCTTTAAACACACTGGTAATGACTGCGACCTCCGAGTCGCCGAGTTTTGGGAATGGGGCAGTTTCTGCAAACACCCACATCGGGTTCTGTAAACATCGTCGTTTTCGTAAACTCTACGACGGTCTTCGAGCGGTGACCTCAGCCGATTGCTCCTAGCTCGCCGCTGACCACCTGGAGCGGGAGCCGGGAATGGTAATCGAAGCAACTTCGATGCCCTGGAATCCGTTCGAGTTTCTGGGTTATGGGGTTTGTTGTGACTGCATTTTCCCAGCGAGCTCGCACTTGTCGTCGGAAACAATGGCAACATCATGAAGGTTTTACTTCAAGTTCTCTCCACGGTGTTGTTGGGTTCTTCGTGCCCAGAATGGGTTAGATCTGTAGCACTGATGAATGAATCTGGAGGTTTTGGACCAAGATTTTGGTGGGCGATGACGCGATGGTGTCTGCCGGTTTATATGATATACTCCCTCCGTCCCATAATAAAGTTTTTAATTTTTTGTCAACTTTCTCAAGACATGTTTAACTACCGATAATTTTAGTTACATATACTAACCGTGTATAAAATATTGATCTTTAGAAATACATGTTGCAAGGAATCTAACAATATATCACAAAATGACATTGTAACATATATACTAGTTGAAAATTATGATCAAACATGGTTTGAAAAATTGACAAAAAATTAGGAACTTTATTTTGGGACGGAGGTAGTAGCGGGGTAAATTGGGGGGTTCATTTTAATGGGGAAGAATATTTTAGACATTTTACATTTGGTTAATGCCTAATTTATTTCGCCACCGCCTAAATCAGTACAAAAGGTTATAACTACACAATTCGTCATAAAGTTACGGTTATTTTGACACTTTCTCATTTTGCAGGTTTATATTGACACTTTCAGCCAAACGTTAGGATTGAAAGTGTATTTATCCTATAATTATTTATACATTATGATACATTTTAAAAAAAATAGTAATCTCGTTGCAATAAAACATCAAATCACCATATTAGTAACTACATCAATTATAAAATGATCATATTTGGTGGTTAATCGATCTGAAAGAAAAAATGTGTGATAGTATAACTATATACCTATTATGATAGAAAATTTTGTATGTTGGAGAATTAAGCATGTTGAGGTGAAGGTCCAATAACATTTTGACAAATGTTAAATAGGTTAGGGGGAAAAAAGATAAAATAAATTATATAACAAAAACTACCTATAATTTCTCACGTCATTAACATTTGTAAAAATGTTATTGGCCTCCTACCCCACATACTCCATTATGCAACATACAAAATTTTCTGGCTATTGTGACATACTCCATAGGATGGTAAAGTATATGAATTGATTTTACAGCTCCCAATTTGTATTGGTTGTGAACGATAATTTCACAAGAATTGTTCAATTATTGGAAAGTCGGTTTCAATTATTGGAAAGTCGGTTTCAGACGAATATCCCAAATTCCCAATTTATCCTCTAAGTATCAGTATCAGTATCAGTATCAGTATCAGTACCAGTACTATAGCGGTAACAGGCAACCGGACATTGGCCCAAAGGAATGCATTCATCGTCTATGAGGCCACCGAATCCCATGAATAAGTTTTTGTTCAATTTTCACTTATTTATTTTCATAATTTTCTTTTTATTTATACGTAAATTCTTGTCATAGACCGTCTTTCCATAACTTTATGTAAAATATGGGATTTAGTTATAATAATAGGAGATAAAAGATTTTAGTTGCAATATTAAAAAATTATTATGCAACATTTAGTATTTATAAAATTTATAATTTGATTCATGCAACCCGAAAATTTCATATTCATTTCTTTTAATTTGCACTTTAAATCTTGTTGTTTCCGTGACTTATGGAAAATATGAACTTCCCAGTTTTAATTATGCTTAACAAAATATATTAGGTCAAAAGAAATTTGAGTGTTTAGGTTTAGTTATAATATTATAAATTTATTATGCAGCGTATAGTAATTATAAATTTATAATCTGATTCATGCAACCCAAATTTTTTATCTTCGTTTCTTTTAGTTTGCACTTTAAATCTTGGTGTTTCTGTGACTTATTGAAAAACATCTTTCAAGAGATGAACTCTTATTCATGCTTCAAGAGATGGACTCTTATTTACAGACTCTTATCACATTTTCATATGTTTTTCTAAGATTGTCGCATTTCCTTTTATGGCAAACAGTACATCATTTCTAACCACCCATTAAACTTTTTCCTCTCCTCGCTCAATTCCCTCTACACATTTTCACTTTGAAAAAAATATATCTAAAGCTATGGTACCAAGCATGGTGAAACGGACGGAGTACTTCCTCTATTTCATTTAGTTAAATTTTTACCATAAAATTGAATTAATGTACAATCATAAACACGGTTAGAAAATTTCAAAATATGAACTTCTCACAAGTTTTAATTATGTTAAACAAAATATATTATGTTAAAAGAAATTTGAGTGTGCAAGTGGAAATGAATGGGAGGAGTAAGCTTAAATTAGTCCGAAGCAGCAAGTTTTTAACTATAATAAGTAATTATATTTCAAATACAATTACATACACAACTAACTTAAACGGCAACTGCATCAATCACAGGCGAAACACAAGAAACCAATAAATAAATCAGTGAATCAGTCAAGCCAAATAAAAACATCTACCAATAAATATTTTTCCAAACAGATTTTTCATAATGTTCGAAACCACAAATTTGCGTTCAAAGCCCCTAAATATTAAACAAATTTCATAACAAGAACAGAAAATTCCAATAACGAATAATCCTTACTGCCACAAGTGGAACAAAGAACAGAATAAAGAATTGCGCTGAAAAGGGAGGAAATCAAAAGAGGGACTTAATCAGAAAGGCGATGGCGCGTGGGCAGTGATAAACGGCCTTCCGCCTCTCCCGCCGCCGCACAGGGCGGAGGAGCTGGGATCACAGGCATGCAGGGAGTTCTCGATCTTGTGGAAACCATGCCGGAAAACTCCGAATCCGAACACGAATCCGACGACCACCACCACCAGCACCAAGCACGTGCACATCATGCATATCCTACTCCCGCAGCACATCTCGATTCGGATTCTTCTGGTTCCTTTTCTTCAGATTGGGCGGGTAAACGGGTCGGGATGAAGAGGGTGAAATTGGGGATGTAATTGGGAGGGTTTTAAAGTAAGGTGGTGAACGTGAATGATGAGTTAAATTTGAAAGCGGTTACTCTACGCATTCTTATTTTTCTGCTTAAATAAGGGAACTTAAACGTCCACGACTTAAATCTCTCCCTTTCCTTTCCCTTTTCTTCTTTTAAATTTGTTGTGATTGTGTGTTTGCTCTGCAACATTTTTTTTAATTATATATTTCTTTTCCATTCTTCTTTTTGTTTCCATATTCTAATGTAGATTGAATTAAATTTTAATTTGATCAGATCTCATTCAATTCGATCTATTATTACTTGTTTTCCCTTTCAATTTATTTACTTTTTGTTCAATTTAAATCACTTTAATTAAATTAATTTTTTAATAACACTCGCTTCAGTTCAAATCAAATCAAATGACAAAATCTTGTGAAAGATCGTCTTTCCATAAACTTATGGAAATATATGTTTTAATTAAAATAATAAAAGATAACAGGTTTTAGTTGCAATATTAAAAATTTCTTATGCAATGTGTAGTATTTATAAAGTTTATAACTCGATTCATGCAACCCGAAAATAAGACGAGTTTTAATTAAAATAATAAAAGGTAAGAGGTTTTAGTTGCAATATTAAAAATTTATTATGCAACGTGAAGTAGTCATATTGTATGACCCGATTCATACAACCCAAAAATTTTATCTTCATTTCTTCTAATTTATACTTTAAATCTTGGTGTTATGATAGTTTATGAAAAGATCATTATTCAAGAGACAAACTCAAAGATTTAACTGACTACCCTAAACATTATGTATTATAGTACATGTTTAAAATGTGGTCTAACTCTTTATACTTTTCCTAAATTCTAACTCTTTTCTTTTCATCGAGATTTTTACGTCTCATTATCTTATAATCAAACATGTGATGATTTATGTTTGCTCAAAAATGTGATGAGTACGGTTTATTTCCATACTAATTTCCTTGGACTTAGATTAAGCTTATTACTCATGTGATGTTTTTTTTATTGAATTGAACTGAAATTATATTACATAAAATTTTAAATTAAATAATATCAATTTAAAATGATGAACTGAACCTAATGAAAATGAAATTCATATAAATTGAAAAGAACAGGCTCTTACAGTTGGAGGTATGGGCTTACTATTTTACTTGCATTTTCCCTTTTTAATTTTTTTTACACACTACTACAGAAACACACACACCCAGCACTGGTTTTTCGAAACTTCTGGCACCGATTTTTGGCTCTAAAAAATCTGTGCCTAAGTAGCCGG
>JAULKK010000001.1:14037686-14050638 GCA_032355705.1 Rubia peregrina | reverse complement strand
CAGTTGTTTGTGTATAAATAGCTTCTCTTATGATGAATAAAGATACAGAGAATCCTTTACAACCTTCATTCTCCATAAACTGAGACAGGGGAGTACAATTAGTTTAAGAAGCTCATTTCCATTGCCCAAAATTGAGAAGACGAAAACTGGAAGGGTTATCCTCATTCCTCATTCCTCATCATTCATCATTCATCATTCATCATTCATCATGTGACTGTAATTGGTTTATAGAATTTAGTTACGATGATAAACTCTAATTAAAACATCAAATTCCATCTTAATTAACATTCCTTCCGAGTCCATACTATTACAACTGAATTTTACAACCGCTATAAATTTGTGAACATATCCCGTTCCGTCCAATCAGAAGGACGGAACAGCGCCGTATCTAGACTCCGGGAAGAAGTTTGCGGTGGCGCTCGGACAGAAAACGTCCTCGGGATCCACCGTTTCAGTCCTCTTCGCGAACCGGCCCTTAATCCTCGGCCTCGTCTCCGCGTATGCCTTTCTGGAAGCATACCGAATCGTCTTCTCGAACTTCCTGTTCTTCCTCTTCTCCCTGTACCTCAAAACCCTAGCCTCCCTGTCCAATCCAGGCGCCTGACTACTCGCCACCGTTGACGCGCCACCGCCGCCGCCGAGATTTCCCCCAAATGTATACGACATATCCGACACGGAACTCCCATCTGGTACCACCCCCACATCCATAGACGACGATGAAACCTGAAAATTATCAACAAAAATAGAAAAGAAAAGCAAAACCCGATTAGTATAATCATCGGAAAAACAGTGTTGTTCGCCGCAGGTGACGATAAATGGACCCAGACTACGCTCTTTTGAACCCAATTGCAGTTCAATTTGATAAATTAACATGGTCGTAGTGACTTACACTCTGGCTCAGAGACGGGGCGGTGTAGCTGGGATTGTAGGAAGTGATATTTGGTTTGGAGAAATCGATTTCAAAGTGCTTTTCCGACGAGAGGAACTGCGTCTTCATTGCTGCATGAACAGGGACAACCCCGTCGGTGCCGGAGCTGTAATGATTGTGAACCGGGTAATCGAAATTCAGGAAGGAATCGGGCTCGGAGAAGACCAACTCCATGGACTTGATACCCGGAGCATCTGCCTGCGCTTTCTGATCGGAAGAAATCCACGCCGCCGAAACGTCGGAGACGAAGTAATCGGCGTTGACTTCGCATTCGGGCGGGAGGAGCGACACGGCGGTGGACTTGGCGACGGACTCGGCGGAGTCGTGGAAGGGCATCACGGGGACGCGCTCGTGTCGGCGGGCGAGTGGATTAGCGGAGTGGATGTCGGAATCGCAGGAGAAGCAGAGCGCGGCAGCGTCTGCCTTGCACGTGACTACGGCGGGCGCCTGCTCGCACACCTCGCACATCCGCACGCGCTCGTGACGGCCGCCGAGCTTGGTGGCGGAGTGCATCTTGGTGTCACACGGGACGCAGAGGAAGGTGGAGTCGGTGCGGCAGAAGAGCAGCGCCGCGGCGGAGTGGCAGTAGTCGCACGGCTTCTGCACCAGCCCCCACGCCGCCGGAAAGCCCCTGCTGCTAGTCATCGGAGAAATGGTTAAGGCCGTGTTTGGCAGATCAACTGATTCTGGATTTACAACAAGTGGTGTTTGAGAGTTGAGTTGAAATACGGAAGGGGATTTTGGACATCTGAATCTATAGGGCATGGGGAAAGAAAATCTTGTTGTCGGGTGGGGCCCATGGGTTACACGTGGATACGTAAATGGCCACAAAAAAGATTTGATTAGTGAGGGGTAGAGTCGGGAAGTGATATTTTATGTGAAGAGTAGTTGTCAAAATGTCTGTGCCGACGTGGGACCCGGTGGATGAGCGATGAGGGCACCCGGGGTCGGAGGTTTTGGAGGATAGTGTTAATGGCAATTATTAAAGGAATCATGTCGATTTTTTTACCGTTAACTTTGTCCACTTGAAGCTATAAATTACGTCCCTCATTTTCCTATACCACGTCTTTTTACCACTTCTCCGGTACTCTATTAGTGGCACACTTATCTTAATGGCAAGATTTATTCTTTTTTATTTACTCATTTTACTTTTTACTTTCTATACTTAATTTCATATATTCATTTTCTTCACTTAAATCCAACCATCTAAACATATAGTGTCACTGAAAGAATGATTTACCGTGATGATTAATGTACTGCTTAGAATAAATAGAGTACAAAATAGATAAGGAATACTAGTACTAATATAGCTCTAGTCTATTCATTAAACTCTATCCATATCTAATCGGATATTTGGATGCTTGTAACAAACCCCCCCTCGCAAAGCGTCTGATGCTCAGCAACGCAAATGTTGGACCTGAAGAGCTCGAACATCGGACGTGAGAGCTCTTTGGTGAAGGTGTCCGTAATCTGGAAAATAGTAGGAACATAAGCAACACGCAGCTTGCCAGAAGCAACCAACTCTCAAACAAAGTGATAGTCGATGACGATGTGCTTCGTCCGCTTGTGTGCAACTGGATTTAAGCCAAGAAGATGGTGTTACTGTTGTTGCATAACAAAAGTGGGGAACCAGAAAGCGGGACACAAAAATCAAGAAGAAGATGAGTTAGCTAAACAACCTCAAAGGTGGTGTTGGCTAGCGCCCGATACTCAGACTCCATGCTCGAACGAGAAATAGTGGGTTGTTTCTAGTCACTCGAGGAAACAATATTTCACCAAGAAAACATCATAACCATATGTAGATTGATGGATCTCTAGACAGCATGCCCAATCAGCATCAGAATCATTCAGCACTTCAGGAGAACTGGCAAACCGAAAAGCAAGATCGAAGTGCAGAGTACCTAGGACATATTGAAGAATTCAAGTGACTGCAACAAAATGATAGTCACAAGGATCCTGAAGATACTGATTGGCTGTGTTAACCGCAAATGCCAAGTCAGGACGAGTAATCGTCAGGTACTGAAGAACCCTAACAAGAGAGTGGTATAGAGTCAAATTCTAAAATAGAGATCTAGTGAGTTGTGAAGCTACGAGCCTAGCACAAAAGGAGTAGAGACTGAGGCAGAATCAGACATCTCGACATGAGTGAGAATAACCATGTCATACTTTGCTTGGTCGAGAAGTAAACCCAAGGCAGAGGGTGTAACTTTCAAACCAAGAAAGTAGTGAAGACCACAGAAATCCTTGAAAGCATGCATCCAATCAATGAACTGTCGAGGAAGAGTCGGGTCATTACCTGCAAGGATGATGTTATCAACATAAACTAACAGGTATAATAATGACGATCCCCTAGACAGAACAAAAATTGAAGTGTCAGGTGAACTACAGACAAAACTGAGTTGAACCAAATAAGAAATGAATTTCTGAAACCAGGACCACGTAGCTTGCTTAAGACAATAAATGACTTTACACAAGCGACAAACATAATCCAGATGAATCGGGTCCTTGCAACCAACGGGCTGCGCCATATAGACTGGAGTATCGAGGACGCTGTTGAGAAAGGCATTCTTGACATCCAGTTGATGAAGAGGCCATGAGCGCATCATAGTAATAGCCAGAATAGTACGAACCGTGGATGCTTTGACCACCGCACTGAAAGTGTGATTAAAGTCAAATCCTGGAATCTGCGAAAAACCTTGTGCAATAAGCCTAGACTTATGGCGCTCAACAGTAACGCCTGGATGATACTTTAGTCGATAAACCCATTTGGAGCCAACAATGTTGACATCCGATGGGCTTGGCACCAAATCCCATGTGCACTGTCCACGAAGAGGTGCTATCTCAGTATCCATAGTAGAAAACCAAGATGGATCCTGAAGGGCAGTGCAATAATCTGTAGGCTCAAACTGAGCAAGTAAGGCAGCGGTTAGACCATGAGCAATGATATCAGAATAATCTCTGTGCTGAATAACCCCAGTAGCCGATTGAGTAGACATTCGATGAGTATGAGACTGAGTTGTAGAGACCGGAGAAGCAGTCGTGACCAACAAAGGAGTCGTTGAAGGGGTTGGTGAGGTGTCCAGCAAACGGGATGAGCTAGTCAGCAAATTGGGTGAGCTAGCCAACATACCGGGTGAGCTGGTAGATGGCGAGATAGGCAGAGAAGGATGCATCTGAGCAGCCACTTGGTGGTCTGAATCAGCAGAGCATACAGAACACGGGGCTGTAGTCGGTGAGGATGATAGCATCGATGAGCCAGAAGGGCTGGAAACTGAAGTGACAAGATGAGCAGGAGGAGAGACCACCATGGAAGAAGCAGGAATAACAGTTGATGTATCAGCGGGATCCCAAAAAATGGAGACACCTAGAGGAATAAAGATACCGAAGTAGAACCATCGGCATAAGGGAAGAATGTTTCATTAAACTGAGCATGTATGGTGACATGTATCTTTCCATACATTGGATTCAAACATCGATATCCCTTGTACTGGGAGTCATACCCAAGAAAGTTACATGACAAACTGCGAGGAGCGAGTTTTTGAGCTGCATAGGGATGAAGATAAGGGTACACATGACAACCAAATACATGAAAGTTTGTGCATATGGGAACCCGATCATTAACAACTTCATATGGTGATTGTCCGCCAAGAACATGAGTCGTCAATCAAATTATGGTATAAGCGGCTTTAACAAATGCGTGAGGCCAGTGGGAGAGAGGGACGTGAGAGTGGTACAACATAGATAAGCCCATCTAAGATATGTGGCGGTGCTTGCTCTCAGCCCGATCGTTATGCTTAGGAGTATACATGCAAGAAATCAAATGATGAATGCCCTTTGTCTGAAATTGAGAGCGTAAGCAACCATTTACGAACTCAGTCCCCCTATCACTCTAAAACACTTTAATGGTGGAAGAAAAATGGTTCTCCACAAAAGCCTCAAATCCCAAATATCATATTTATGGCGCACGAGAGTCGAAAATGGTCATCAATGAATATGACATAGTAGGAGAAACCATCAGCAGATAAAATAAGAGAGCACCCTCATAAATCACAATGAACTAGATCAAGTACCCTAGCAGCACGTTTATCATTTGAAGGAAAAGATAAACGTTTCCCTTTAGCCTTTTCACACGCATCACAAATGGTAGGTTTGGGCAAAATCGATAAAATGGATAAGGATCTATAAGCACGTAAACCAAAAATAAGGTAATACAGAACATGACCAAGTCTAGCATGCCAAGTTTCAAAAAACGCACACAACTTATTTGATTACACATTAGATAACAAAACTGATGCACCACAGTCTAAAACATAAAAACTATCCTCAATATGATCGTGATCCAAGGTTTCCTTAGTGATTTAATGCTGAATAATGAATGAGCGATCGTCAAATCAAGTGACACTGTTTAAATCCCAAAATAAATTTATTAATGGAAAGAAAATTTTGAGTGATATCAGACACAATAAGCAAGTCATAAAGAGACAGAGACTTAGACATCTGATAATCACCGACATGAGTAATTTGGATGTGAGAACCATTACCAATATAGATGCTGGAAGAACCATCAGAACGTGTTAAATGATTACTAGTGGTGGGGGACGATGTCATGTATTTTGTGGCTCCAGAGTCTATAATTCACTTGGAGTCATCGTGTCGTCCATGATGAAAAAGGTCTGTATGTCTCAAAATATCACATCGTAGAGAACCAAAATGAGCCATATCACAAAGGCAAACAAGAAATCAGCAAAAGCATAAAAAGATGCCAAAAAATTGCCATGGGCGTGTCCTTCTCGCACAAAGAAAAGCTGGAGCGTGTACCCCAAGTGCAGAGAGGAGTAGGAGTGCGTGAATTCACTCGCAGAAGGGGAGCTGGCGTGTGTGTACCCCACACGCGTGTTCGGAAATAAGCGGGTATGACTTGGCTCGCATGGATCTCACACACCATGATGTTTGCTGAAGATACCGGTTTGCTGGAGAACTCGTTGAACTGTATAGATATTCACCACCGGAGAAATATGGCAGACGAGAAAACAGTGGGGAGACTATCAAAGACCGTCTAAAGATATGCCAATGGAAGCAAAACAGACAGTAAGTCACCGCTGAGGATGCCAATGATACCAGAACGGTGCTCAAAGACGATGAACGGCTAGAGACTCGCCACTGCCGGATAACTACAATCGAAAAAATTGAAGAAAACCAGGAGAGCAGCTGCGACCAATAGAAGAGAGATGAATGTCGGGAAGAGAGGCCGGAGATGAATGGTGGAAAGGAGAACTGAATTTTGTATGAATTTGCCGGAACTACCCGGAAGTTCACCGAAATAAGGTGGATGGTCGACCGGAAGAGAGAGAGGGAATTGGCAGGGATTTTTTTAATGAAAAATTTAGGGTTTAGGACTTAGGATCAGAATTTACTTGGAAGAATGATATCATGTAATGATGAATGTATTACTGCTCGGAATAAATATAGTACAAAACAAATAAGGAATACTAGTGCTAATATAACTCTATTCCAGTTATCAAACTATATCTATATGTAATCGGATATTTGACTGTTCTAACCGTGACTAAACAGAGAGGAGTAGTTTCAAACATTTTTTTCTGGTGTAAAATAAGTAGTGAATTTTAGAATCTTAGTTAATAACTCAAGTTTGGTAAGATATTTTAGGATACAATTTTTTTTAGGTAAAATGTACTTTCTTTTCTGTTTAATAGTTTTTAATAACTAATGTTTGGCACTTAGCAGGATGATTTAGAATCAGATATAAAATTTTTTATACAAAACCAATCAGAAAGAGTATTATTTTTTAACCTGATTCTAATTCATCTAATATTCTATTACCTATGATAATTATATCTTCGGAGTCTGAAAAAGGCAATTAACGAACTGTTAGTAGTTTTGGCTAGGAAAGAAATGATTAAATAATTGTGATATAAATAATAAACTTAAGGTTTATTAAGATAATATTAAGAGAGCGTCTCCAATTAGAGTTATAGTAATAATAATATAGAGAAAGTTTCAGGAAAGATGGCATGTCCATAAACTTATGGACAGTCCACTGACCACTGTAACTTTTACCTTAATTGTTGCAAATTTTTAAATAAAATTTTAGTGCTGTATTTTAAAAGTATTTTTAAAACTTTTAAATTTAGTATGTAATTTAACAAATACAGCGTATAAGTTAAAAATTACAGTGGATCGACTGTGCATAAATTTATGAACAGATCGTCTGTCAGGAGACCCACTCCATAATATATATTAAATTATAATTATTTTTATATTTTGAGATATATTTTAAAATATTTATTAAAATTGTGATTTTTAATAATAAATGAAAATAAATATCAAAAAATTCCATTACTTATATTAATTATACAATAATTATTTTTTATAAATAGACAGTCAAAAAAGATTTTGTGTAATGATAATATCTAGGGATGTCAGTGGGGCGGGTTGGGTACGGGTTATGGTACCTCCATGCCCATACCCACCTAAATTTTGTATCCATACCCGCCCCATCACCCATGGTGAGTATGATATTAAAATTCACCCCGCCCCGATGGGTATAACATAAAATCCACCCCTGCCCCACCTGAATATTCATATCCACTTAAAATTCACTTCATTTCATAATTCGGTTTCAGTTTGAAACCGAATTCAAACCAAAATTTTTAATCGTTCGGACATTGCCCAAACCAAAGACCCATAAGCGGGTTAAAAATTAAGCTTAAAAATTCATTTAAGACCCATTTTGTCTTGTATCGTATTATTAAACGACCTCCTAACTGAGTCCAACTAACTTGGTATAACAAGGTGGAGTGATTCCTATTTATAAGTAAATTCTACAAATGCTTTATACCTACCATCGATGCGGGACTAATACTATGCACTTCCTTATTTCTTCCTTTCAAGTCCATCTTTTTCCTTGTCACTTTTGTTGACAGGAGCAGACTAGGAAAATGTGTAGAAGACTAGGGACTGCCCAGAAAAATCTGAAAATTGGTGAATACTTGAATGACATGTAGAGGAAGAGCTGGTATAAATTTCAAAAGGTTTGAAGAAGGTTTGTATACAGTACGGATGAACTGAACCAGAATCAGCTGTGGTGGGAGCAGGGATGGAAGGAAAATGTGTAAATAATTGAAAACTGCACAAACTGCCATCCTTATGTTTCATCTATATTAATTCATTTCTACTTCATGTTTTGAGACATATAATATATTCCAACTGTATGGCTTATGCATGTTAATCGAGTAGGTAATATATATTTATTTATGACCTTTGGTTTAAGGAGGAGAAATATTTGTCTCATATTAAGGTAATACTGTGTGTTTATCTCAACTTGATGACCAAGAATGGTAAAACTATATATTGTGTTTTGGTAGCTGATGGCCAAAACTATACATGTTTATCTGTTTCATCTGTACACATACTAGAAGGAAAGTAGTACCTCCTGTAACAGTTATAAATATGTAAATATTTTTATTTTTATATAATTATTCCTAGTGTTTTATGGTAGAACATGAATCCAAGAGATAGAAGGAAGATAGTACCTCATGTCTGCATTATTGGAGGGAAGGTTGCACCAGTTTATGACAATGCAAAGAAGATTATCAAACTTTGTCATGTTGTAGCTAATAAGCTTAACAACGTTGCTGGTGTTGGGGATATCCTAAAATTGGTAGGCTAAACGATGAGGTTAAGCAATCAGGAATATCTACATGAACACTAAGTGGATATTATATGCATAGAAATGCTTTTCAAACCGAGTGAGAGGTAGTGAGCTACATATGGAAAGAAAATATGAATGCCTTGTACGTAGTTCATTGAGTGACATTGATGAGTTCAGCAAAACAATGATCTGTGTTTTAATTCTATTATGTTTATAGTTGACATGGCTATAAGCCTACAAACAATGTACATATTTCCTGGTATTACAAGTATTTATACCTTATTACAATGTCTCCGTGGAAGAACTTGTTATTCCAGATAGTGACCTATCATAGCAAACAAGGTACTTTTCTTGTACATGTTGATCATTCATTTCCTTAGAAATGATAATTAAAAGGGTAAATATTCCGTGACATTTGTGGTTCGTTGTATTTTAACTGGTAATTAAGTGTTATAGCGCACTAGTTAAGATATCTCTCTCATTTTATGCTTTTTTGAAGCACTACTGGACATGAGGCACCTGGGACTGGAAATATGGATTTTTTTATGAATGGATACTGCAGATGGGGATCTACTGTAGATGGATCAACAGTTGAAATAATGGAAGAAGTTGGAGCAGTTAACATGGTAGAAATGAATGGTTAACTCTGTGTGTAAGTCTTTTTCATTATATTGTTTGTTGGCGGCTTCTCAATGGAATTGCTAAGTGACATTTTCTCGCTCAAAAAGTTGGTTGTTATTTGAATCTTCTCATCAAATTCCAAGCTTACTGTATATAGGTGTTCACTAATTTAATGTATACCAATTCTGTACATGAACTCTGCTTCATGCATTCTTATTCTTTATTTTTTTTCTTCATGGTTATACTACTCAGGGAGCATGTGTTTCAACATACATTAATGCTGAATTTTTTGCATGATTATACTATTGTGGAGGTGCTAAACGACACATATTTTGGTATTTGATTGTCTGTCGACTGGTCTATATAGTTATATAGAGTGAACAGATATACTGGTAACAAGCCTCAAATCCTAGACTGTACTTTCGAGTGGGATGTGGCGGGTTTTTTTTTTCTGGTTTGGTTTGGTTTATAATAAGCTACATTGAAGCTATTTAACAACAAAATAAAAAAAAAATCAAAGAGTGGACATGATAGAATTGTTCTCGTCACTGTCAGCTCCAATTATATCCTGATTAATATACTTGTAAATTTTGTCAGTTTATTTTTGGCGCAAAATTGGATGAAGTTCCTGCATTGCATGAGAAAGGAGCTTCTGTCAAAGCACCACTTCAGTTTTCTAGAGTTGTAAGGTGAGTTAAATAGTTATCGTGCCCTTTCACAAGATTTTTTGGTGTGCAATCTTTTCTTAATGCTTCGCATTATTCACTTAGAAACAAGAAACCATATCTTTCATTCTAGTTGTTATGTTGAAAAATCGCTCCCTTTGAGTGCATATGAATGTGAAAAATGCAGTTGAATCTGACCGTAAATATTTAGCTTGTACCATGTAATTGTAATCATCAAGTTTCTCTTATCTGGATTTTGACGTCAATATTTTCTAGGATGGTAATGGTTATTTTGGGTCAAGACTATTTCGAATCATTATGCGATGCACTAGAGGATGGGAAATATTTCTATTTACTGGGCTACGATTTTGCTGGTTACCTGGAGGCTCAGGTATGACAATACTATAGTAATTGTTAACCATAAAACTGTGGTGTAAGATAAATATGAGATATTGGAGATATGACAGGCGATAGCGGATAGAGAATTTGTGGTTAAAGAAAAATAGACTGGAATGAACGTGTAGATGGATCGAGAAAAATTGAGCAGCGACAGAATGATAGAAGAATATGCAAAGTAAACATGAGGTAATTGAACATTGTAAGTGTCGTCTCTGATGTTTGTTGCACATTGAAAATCATGGATGATGATGTTAGTTTTCCTGGACGAAATGGTGGCAAAGAGAATACGCTGCGGTTTACTGATTTAGGACATGGATGATGATGAATCCGGTTGCTTATTCATAACTATGAATAAGACAAACAAGTTAAATATTAAACTAATGAAGTGTTTTTTTAACAATAAAGTTCTTGTTAATACATCAGGGAGTTATATCTTATGATGTTAAAGTCGTCCATGACTGAGTTAACTATTACCTTGATCAGAAATTTCATTTAGGGTTTTGAGAAGTTAACCATAATCCGTAAATCCTAATTATTGCTCATGGGTAAAAATTGTAATTGTACGAGAATGCATCCATGTTTGGTTAAAAGGAGAAAGAAACAACTTGATGCTATAATTGTTTAGTTGGGGTAGTTGATGATGGTGTTGTTATTGTTATACTGGGTTATTTGTCCTTTTAAAAAATCTAAATGTAATACTAATAAGTAAAGTTGCAATAAATCTTATTTCTAAATCAAGTAATTTCTGTCTTGAAGTTTCTAGTTTAAAAATTTTATAGTAAATTTTTTTATTAATATTTTAAAATGTATAACAAAAATTATAAAAATTGAATGTTAAAAAAATCACAAAGTCTTGTTTTTTTCTGACTAACCGTTAGTCGATCTCATTTTATAATTGATGTAATTAATGGAGCGATTTGATGTTTGCCTTTTATTTTATCCTAATGAGCTTTCTAAAACTTTGATTTTTTAAAAATACAAAGACTTGGGTGAGACGGGGGGTTTAAGTAGAATTATTTAAAGATGAGAATGACATGATTTACTTTTTTGTAATTTGTAAAACTTTAGTTTGTACCTAGTCTCACCATAAGTTATTGGAGACGATCTCTTATGAGTCTTTATCTTTAAAAAAACTGTATCGCAATTTAAAATAGTTATAATTTAACCCTAAAAGCCACAAAAATAAAAAAATCATAATTGCTCTAATTGTTAGTCGCTCTATTAGAAGATTTTCTATAAAAAAATACATAAATTTGTGTGATTTTTTAATACTTCGTATATTAATATAATTTTATGATTAATTAAAAAAGTCAAAATAAAATATTTAAATAAAATTAGAGGGAGTACTAATATTAAATGATTTTTCTTTCTTTACTATATATAATCAATCATAACTTGTTAACACAATAATAATATAATATGTTACTGATTGTAATTCTTTACTCCATATAATTAATAAAAAAATATATAACTTTTAAAGAAATATAAAGTCCGTCTATAGAGTTCGTCTCTTTAAAGATATATAGAGTAAAAATATATTCTTTACTCTCATTTTACTATATGTATACCACTGAAAAAATCCAAAGAAACACAAAATCTGAAATAATAAAATATTTAATTTTTTTGTACAATGATAGAGTACTTTTGATAGAAATATGTATAGATATTATTTATTTATTTGCTTATTTATATATGATAAAGTCTTATTTTAGACCAACTAATTATTAAATGAGGACAGTTTATAATTAGTGAGACTAATAAGGTTATTTGATATTTACTTTTATTGATAAACTTTTAAAATAAATCTCAATGTATAAATAATTAATTTTTAAATAATTTTAATGAAATATTATAAAAATAATCAATTTTTAATATTTATTGTAAATCAAACTTGATTTCAATATATTAATTATTGATATCGATCAACGTGGGATGGTAATCCACTAGTATATAGTTAAGCTATACATAGCTCACACATTTAATTATATTAGAAAATAAAAAGGTAATTCCCTATAAACAGTTAAAAAAATTCAATTTATCTTTGAAAAAAATTGATCTGAAAGAAGGGGTTGTGGAACCATTATGAGCAAAAATTAAGAGAACGCGTAATTAAGGAGCATTACTGTAATTTGTGAAAGAGAACTGTACACGTACTGTACACTTAATGTACGCATGATGTACACGTATTCACTGAAATACTTGTTTTGCGAAGAGAACGCGTACTGTACACGTATTCACTGGATTTAGGGTTTTGCGAAGAGAACGCAGCGCGTACTGTACACGTACTGTACGCGTAATGTAGGCATCGAACCATAATAAACACCGACGCGGTCTGATCTCTCAATTACATTCACTCTTCTCTTCTGCTCTGCTCTCCACATCAATTCCCTTTCTTCATCTGCTCTCCACATCCTCCCAATCTCATTTTCCTATTCATCTGGGGTTTGTTCGCGTTCTTGAATTCGAAATCGGTTTGCCCATTTCTGAAAAGACTCCGACAACATTATGGCGGCGACAATTGTGGTGGAGAAACGACGGAAGGGCGGCTCTGGTCGAAGAAAGATTGAAATCCAAAAGATTCAGAAAGTTAAAAGGCTTCGTTCTGCTTTCTCCAAGAGGTATGCAACTTTGTTCAAAAAGGCTAAGGAACTTGAACAACTTTGTCCC
>JAULKK010000001.1:13888893-13899784 GCA_032355705.1 Rubia peregrina | reverse complement strand
TAATAGATGGATATGAATTGATTTATCTTTGCACCTATGATCGATGTTTAACTAATGTGAGTTATTCCGAGCCGATTACCTTCTTCATATATTTTTATATTTGTTAGTTTTCATTTATAATTCATATTAGTCTCTCTAGTCTCTCTAGTCTCTCTATTCATATTCTTACTTTTTTGCTCTAGTCTCTCTATTCAAAGATACTGCTGTGGTTTCTCCTTTTTTCCCAGGTTGCATGGAGACCTAGGAAGTGGAACGAAATGCTGCAATTTGCTTCACAAACGAAGGACTTCTGTCTTTTGTCTTTTGGATCTATTGCTTACAAGAGGAATTTTGAATCTTTTGGTACAGACCAAATGGCTGAAGGCTAAATGAAGACAACATGGAATATGAAACCACTCTTTTGGAAGCTGGAAGGACTTCTGAGCACTATGAAAGCATCCCTTATACACATTTATTGGGGACAAAACACAGCTGCACAATCTTGAACTTGATAATCTTTTTAAGGAATCAGAACTAGCTTGGAAACAATCCTGCATATCTTTTTGAAGTTTTTATTGAATTTCCTTGGCTAATAGGTGTTAACACGGGGGGTGGAGACACCTAATTAGAGACGCAATTTGATAAAAACTACGCAAAAGATTCACGGCTTGTTTTTGTCTTAGAAGTGCGATGATGTTTAGTCCATTTTTTTCTTTCTTAGAGCTTAGGACTCATCTTGTACAACTGCAACGTTTTACTTTTCTTTTCATGGATTGGGGATCCAATTCACACCCCTCACATTTAACACAAAAAAAAGTTAGTTGCATTTTAGCAGAAATAAATTCTTGAAAATTAAGGCGTGGTGGCTACATAAAAAATATCTATATTAGCAAAAAATATTTATAGTTATTGCTCTGTTCCTCGTGGGATCGACTCTGCTTACTATTGTGTTAATTTCATCATTAGAGTTTGCAGATTATTTTGGTGGGTGAAACTACTGAACCATTGCCATTTTTCTTGGTGGAAACCTGGTTTCATGGAGTGCGGAGAAGCAACTTACGGTCTCTCGTTCTAGTTCAGAATGTGAATACCGAGCTATGACCAATACTGCCGTGGAACTAGCTTGGTTGATGAATTTACTCAGGGATTTACACGTTACTGCACGTACGCTACCTGTTTTGCTGTGTGATAATAACAATGCTCTCTTCCTTACTCAGAATCCAGTTTCGCATAAGAGAGCCAATCATATTGATATTGATTATCACTTTGTGCGTGAGATGGTGTCTTCTGGTAAGCTCAAGGTTGCTTATGTTCCTGCAGACCAACATCTTGCTGACATCTTTACAAAGGGTTCACCTTGTCTTCTTTACAAAGGGTTCACCTTGTCTTCTTTACAAAGGGTTCACCTTGTCTTCAATTTGAGTTCTTACGGTTCAAGTTTTGCGTTGCGCCAATTCCCACACTTCGCTTGAGGGGGGTGGGGGTAATATAATATTAAACCAATTAAGAAAGGAATACCCTTTCTGATTGGTTTTGTATATATTCTTTTTCATAATTGATTCTACCTTGTATACCCTTTGTACTTACTATATATATGAATATACACAACCACAATAATGTATGAGTTTTACCTTCTATCAACAACGTTATTGCTGAATACGCTGGATTCCACAAGTTCATCACTAGGAATACTAAGCTCCATGCGAAACTTGAAAATGAGAAAGACATCCTGTCGAGGTTTTGGAGGTGTTGATCTGTATTTAGGCTGTAGATAAGAAGTAAAGTGGTGTAAGAAGGAAGAGTTGGATGGATAGAAGTTTATGCAGATTAGTAGCATTAATGCATGCATGGACAATTTGACAAGTGGCAAGAGAAACGTTAAAGTTTTGGTCAATTTCTATACCTTTATATTTTTCCCTTCATAATTTGTTTTCTCACCCAAAATTTAAGCAACAAAATATGGATATTATTACCCTTTTAAAACACAATCAGTAAGGTCATAATTATCACTTGATTTTCACCTTTCTAAATAAACTATCAAATATTTCATACTCCAAAGATATATTATTCAAAGTAAATCACAGTTAATAAGTTGAATTAATGTTTTCTTTATCAATTTAATCAAATTGAAGAGATTAATTTTTAAAAATATAAATAAAAAAATGTCCGAGCGCTAAAGAAAAGTTGGTTGCGATGGTCGGCGATCGACAAGAGTTAGAATTAAATCTCCTATTTGTGAAATCTAGTGCCACCAATATCACCACTGTTCAGTCCAATCCAGAATTAAACAATAGAATCTCTAACAACGCTACTAACAAGAGATCTCAATTCAATCCAACAACACCGGCCATAACACAATTAAACTCCAATTCAAATCTACAATCAACAACACCATTGCTTATCATCCGTATAATCAACATCTCATACTTACATTGGACGTTGATGCGGGCGTGGTGATCTTCAAGCCGTCTCAGTCAATCACACAACCAGTAGTTTCCTTATCAATCTCTAACTTTCTCAAACTCACCTACACCTTCCGCGCAGCACCACTATCTCCGAGCTTTCAATCAATTGATGACTTGCCTTCAACCAGTCAATGGTCAGCCATGTAACAATTATGGTGGTGATTAGTAGTGCTGAGCAAGGTATTAATGTGGACAAGGAAAGAGAGGGGAGCGAGGGCAGGGGATGTAGGGCGATAACTTGAAAAAAAAAGAAAATAAAGGAGGCAAATTGGGGAAGAAAAGAGGGAGACGAAGAGAAAATTAGGGAAGAAAAGAAGGAGAAAAGAAAGTGGTTAAGGAAAAAAATGGAAACTTTTAAAGGCAGTTCCACCAATATTTTTTTACCAATGTCAAAACAATACTTTTCAAAGAGTTGATAAGCACTGTTAAAAATCTGTTTTGATGACAATATAAAATATATCCGCCTTCAAAAGAATTCAACACACGTTCAGACATCGTAACATCTCTAGGTTGGCAGTCATAGACAAAATGTGATAAATCACCTTCTAATGACACAGTTGTAACTGAATTCTGCACTAGTAAATAACTATTGTTTGCATCTAAACCACCACCTTTTGCAAGTCCCACCGAAATATGGTCCTGTATACTCCACTGATGTCCGAGCTATTTGTTTTATCCACTCCTTTCTACTCGATGGCAAGTGGTCTTCAATTCTCTTTCCTCGATGATACAACTGATTTCTTAAATAGAATTTCTTGCTTCCATCTCCTTGACTGCACCAAAGATGTACCATTTATGGTGTTATCTTCACTTATCTTTCCTTGATGACACTTCCAATGTCCCAATTTTGTCCTTCCCCACTTCTCTCTCCCCGACGTTCACGAACAATGTCCACATTTTAATGTCATGTACGATTCTCTCTCCTCAATCGCACCACCACTATTGTGAATATTACTTTTCACTTGTCCCTTCCCGATGGTACCACCAATCTCAACTTTGACAATTCCCTTTAATGTTCTCCGATGAAAGGAAGTATTTATCAATGTACAATTTTGGTTGTATTTTTTTCTACTATTTTTATGCAACTATTTTGGCCATCATAATAGTCAAGCAGGACTCTAAAAGGGATCCAAGTTGGGCCACTACCCAGAGCCCAAAATTTTAAAAGGCCTAATATAATGTCCCATAAGTTGAATTATAGAGGGATATTTATAAGTTATTTTGGATTGGATACATGGTTTGCATAGTCAAAGTAGTCACATGTTATCCAAAAGTGACATACATGGTAATTGTCATTAGAGCACACAATTGATAAGGTCATTATTCCTCATTTGATTTTCACCTTTTTAAACGATAAGATTAATATTCAAATATTTGTCTTCCCCTTATTTGATTTTCCTCATTTAGCCTCATTTAGGATATTCATGTTTTATGATTTTTCGATAAGACAATATAAGATATCGAACATATGGAATCATACACTAATATTCGTCGCTCTATAATTGTCTTCCCCTTATTTTTTAAAAACTATTAGTGTATGATTCCATAGGTTCAATATCTTAAATTCCGCTTAACGAAAAATCATAAAACATGAATATCCTAAATGATAAAATATAATTGTGCTTATTTAATCAATGGTGCATTGATATCTCATCAATGACACATCTCACAAATAATGATGATTACAATATACAGACCTACAATCTAAAGTCTAACAGGAATAAGATTCTAAAGTCTATAAGAAAATTACCATCTATAATCTAACCTACAAGGAAACCTAATTCTGTATGGAAACTACCATTTATAACCTTTGCTTGTAGGAAAAGTTTCTATTTCCTTATTACCCACCCTCAAATTGGAGCATGATGAACAAGAATGCACAACTTGAGAAGAAGATTATGAAATTTCTAATCTCTAAAACTTTTTTTTTAAAAAAAATCTCTGTAGAACGGATTCAACTTCAACAATAGTAGAAATAACAGCAAAATAGTAATAGTAGTAGCAGTATAGCAGTATTTAACTTCATTAACAGTAGCAGCAAAGGTAAAGCAATATCTAACTCCTGTAACAGTGAAATCAACCATATTATTGATCAGGGAGAAACAACGACAAGCAGCCGAGATCCTTGTGGTGACAGCAACAGCTAAGAGCGGCGACAGTGGTAAGAAGGACACATCGGCATTGGTAGAATGGTAGTAAGAGAAGTATTCATCACGAACACATCCAGAATAATAATAATATAGTAGTATATAAAATAAGTAGAGAAGAATTAACGAACTAGCTAATGACCACGGCGTATGGTAAACTTTCGTCTTGCCGCTAAGCATCAGATACGGCTAAAGCTCGTTGATCTTGAAATGAACTAAGAGGGGTCCCAGATCGAATCAGCTTTGATACCATGATAAATTATAATTGCATTTATTTAATCAGTGGTGCATTGATATCTCATCAATGACACATCTCACCAATAATGAGGATTACAATATATAGAGCTACAATCTAAAGTCTAACATAAATAGGATTCTAAAGTCTGTAGGAAAATTACCGCCTATAATCTAACCTGCAAAGAAACCTAATTCTATTTGGAAACTACCATCTATAATCTTTCATTGTAAGAAAGGTTTCTATTTCCTTATTTCTAAATATATACGATAAGATGAATGTAGCAAAATCTCATACAATAATTTTCACATTTATATATTTATGAATTTTTAGAATCTAAACAATGTCTACTTTATTGATGAATAGTGAAGTAGTACATTTATAAAGTAACATAGGAAGTATACAAATTAAATCTCAATTACTTTAACTTTTAATCAGGGTATCCAATTTTTGCTCAATTAATATTATCAAGTTAGAGAAATTGATAATGCAAATGCCAAATCTTATGCATGAAATGCAAATGCCAAATCTGAGAACTGAGGCTTTTGATCCACCTTAACCACTCTCTTCAAAATATGTAGGTGCTAGTTCTTGGAATTTGCTTTCAAATTATGCTTTCTCCTGTTTTTGGATGCTGCAACTTTCTGTGGTCTCCCTTTCAAAGTAATTTATTGTTACCCAGACTGTGGTACTTCTGTTCTCCTTTCTTCTCTTTTGCAGATTTCAGAGATGTGAGATCTGTGGTAGCAAACCCTACCAAGTTTTTCACCATGGACAGATACAGAAAAAAATCTTGCCATCTTTTTGTTTCATCTCCGAAAGCTCCACGCTGCAACAACCATCTCTGCTTACAACTATCTCATATTTTGTTTTCACCTAGCCAAGCTCAAGGTCGCTTTCTCCTGTTGCTGGCCCAATGCAGCTTCAGATGCCAATGTCATGTACTGCTACAAAGTGCAAATCTTCTGCTACTGAGGCATGAAAACTCAGTCCTCCCATGTCTAGCCATTTCATAAATTAACACAGGGGGTGGAGATTTATGAAATGGAATCACATGGAAGGTTTCTAGGAGCATCTCATATTTTTTTGATATCTCCTTTTGTGCATAAAAGTTTGTCTTCCTCACCAAAAAACTTAGAGCTTCATGTAATACTCATACATTACTTTTTATCACGTGCATGGGGAAGCTTTTAATATAAACCCCAACCTATTCAAAAAAAAGTTGGAGAAATTGATTTTCAGAACAAAAGATAAAAAGAGTTGGCCCACAATTGCTCATGATAAACACTATCTTATTTAGTTGAGAGAGTATAAGTTATAATACCTCTCACTTGAGCAATATATATTTATTAGTTAAGGTTTTTTTTATTCTTTTCATATATTAGCTTAGGGTTCCCTTTTATGCTCCTTGTTGCTCAATAGTAAGAGCACACTTTGACAATACAATTTTCTTTCTCTTAAATTCCTAAATTCCAAAATCTCAACCCATAAATCTCGTAATCAACATGGTATCAGAGCTATCTCGACATCATTTATCACGATTCCATATCTCGTGAGTGTAAATGATAGTAAATGTAAATATGGTTGTGTTTATTTTGGTAGATGGTACATATGAATTTTGTAGTATTGTGTAGTCATAGAAAATTGATTGTGTTTATTTTTACTATGTGTGAATATTGAATTTTTGTTTGTTTGTATTTAGATACAATGGATTGAGAATCGATTCTTGCATGGAGTGGTGAATAGATTGCATTTATAGATTCCTTTCTTGATTATCCCTATGGTCGGGAGGAGATGATACTTTGTCCATGCAAGCAATGCTTGTATTGGGAAAGGTTGGATGAATGTGGGATTTTAAGATTTCACTTGCTTAAGAGTATATTTGATACAAGTTACATTGTTTGGACATTTCATGGAGAGGTAGAGCAACAACATAAGGGTGGTGAGTTTGACAACATAGATGGAAGCAATTGTACCGCTGAGCAAGGATGTACGTCTTCCCGTACAATCGAGAGTAAGTTATATGCATGTACAAGATTAACTTAATTGAGGTTTTATTCTTTTTAAGGTTGTTTGTCCTCTGGAAGCAGTTGCACGCAACTGCGGCCGTATCTTCGTTTAAAAAATATATATATTCATAATCGCATTTGGTATTTTGTTGTTTGGTTTTGTAGGAGCCATTGGTTTTTTATCGTCTCGTACCGCAACATGATCGTGTATATTGCATCGACTCAATGAGTGGGGGAATTGGCAAATGTAATAAGCTATGCATTAAGTTGATTCATTTGTAAGTTGAACAATTTTTTTGCCACTTCATCAATTTTATACCTAATTAAACTATTATGATCCATGGATATGATTGGTTATTTATATATTGATAAAAATATATTTTCATCAATTATAGGATTGCAAAAAAAATATATCGACAACACGTCAATTCTGAGCAAAATAAAACCTACCCTCCAGACTATACATGGAATGTCACATCAGTGTACGTATTATCCCGTAACTTCATAATTCCTATGTCAATTTTATGTTCGTAAGAATTTGAACAAATCATTTTTCATATCAGCACAAGATTCAGTGTAGTAGTTGGGAATGTGGATACCATTGCATGTATTATATGGGAAAATTGTTTAAAAAGTGCATTAGATTGACATTATTCCGGTATGTTTTCTTATTTTGTTTTTTTCTATGTGTACGGTCTCTCACATGTAGTAGATTGTGACATCCAATTTAATACATGTTTCAGCAATTTCCAGAAGATCACATCCTTTGGGGAAAGAGAAACTACTCAGCATTGCCCTGAATTGGGTTCGTATTTTTGCACAAAATACTTTGCCCCATTGCTTGGCTCAATTGACAGTGAAATGGGGAATTAAACCCATTATTGGATAGATTCATGTATATATTCATCCGTTAATAGTATCTCTTGATGAAAGGTAAATGTCTCCAGCATTTGATACTCATCATTTCCATGAAACACTATGTTCCCGTATTTTATGTAGGGTTGTAAACCCAAATTTGGCTACCAATGACCATGTCCATGTACTTCTTTACCTAAGAAACTACATTTGATCATGTTGAATGGTTTTTTCCCTAGAAGATTGTTGTTTATGCGTGATGATTTGTGTTTGTTGGGAATTTGTGCAGTATAATAGGTGCACCGGGTTAATTAATAGGTGCACAAGTGAAAACCGGTCCCTTATGTGTAAAAAATAGCACCAGTTTTGGAAAACATATGTAAATAAAGAACCGGTGCTCGAAGCCCAATTTTAGCACCAATTTTTTTTGGAACCGGTGCCAATTTGAACACCGGTGTTTTACAACCGGTGCAAATTTTGACACCGGTTTTTTAGAACCGGTGCAAATAAAAAGCCGGTGCCCAAAATTAACACCCATTTTTTTAGAACCAATGCCCAAAATTAACACTGATTTTTTAGAACCTAGGAAAATAAAAACCATGTACCAAAATTAACACCAATTTTTAAAAACCGGTGCTAAAAATAAAAATATGTGCTAAATTAACACCGGTTTTTTAGAACCGATGCCATATAAAACCGATATTTAAAACCAATGATAAAAACTGATATTTAAAACCAATGATAAAAAAAATGGTGCTAAATTAACACCGGTTTGTTGAAAATCAGCGAAATTGTTTTCCCCCAACTTAGGCATCAATTTTTTTTACCCCAAAAAATTGGTTCTAGCCTTCCGAAAAATTGGTGCTAGAGGGGGTTTCCTGTGATAGTGAGTTTTGCGATACACCACTAGCGTTCAACAAATCTATCGCATGTGAGTTTTGCCCTAATTTGAGGTGTTGCTCAAAGAAGGATCTTGTGTTTTCTAGAGGGAAATATGTGCCACTCACGCAGGAATAGATAAATGATTTGTAAGGACTACCTCTCTTTTCGTTACGCCCACCGCTACTACACTTTCATGTAAGTGTAGCGAAATGTTTTTATTACACTTATTGATGTCATTATTAAGGCCCAAAAAATGTAACAACTAGCATAGTTTGTCGTAGTGTAAAAACTCTATTTTAACCTTGGTGTCACACAAGACTTTGTCCAATTAACCAATTATTTGGCAATTGAGAATAATGAAACAATAAATTTTTTTTATAAAGAAAAGTATAACTATTATGAAAATTTTAAATGAAAGTTCAATATTTCATGAAATTTTACAATGGCACAACATCTTATATGTTTACATTGTATCTTACCCTATAAATGAAATAATGTTTAGACACTAGTCCTGGATGGGTTCCCTTATTATCAATAAACTGAATGAGTTATATAAGGAAAAAAGCCTTCCTTGTAGATTCACCAAATGACTGATGTGGAGTGAAATGCATGCAAAGCAGTAAACAAAGTGTGTACCCATACTTGATTGAAACCGATCGAACTTGAATGGTTAGCAAAACCATGTATCTTGAATGGTTTCTTCTGCTTTATTTTCCTCTCAATTGTTGATGAAGTGGAATGATCTGAAATCACCCCATGGCTCCCTGAGTACCAGTAGATGTCAAACACAATCATAAATTATAACAAGAAACTGAAACTGATTGCTTCCCGCCAAAAGAGAAACGATACAACTTAGTATTAAGGAAGCGTTTTGCAAAGGCTAGTACCTTAACCAATTAGGTGTCCTCCTCGTTGCCGGATCCTTCCTCACTGGCAGAATCCGATACACCGAAGGAAACCTTTGTCTTGGAGGAACGAACATGAAACTGCAGAAATGAATTTCCCATGTCTTTCAGACAATCCGCTAGGGTTTTGAATAACGATTCAACGTCATCTGAACAGTTTATGACCTCAATCATTTCAAGAGTATCAACATTCTCCAAACACTCAGGAATCTCTTTCAACTGATCACATTGTTCCACCACCAACTTCTCAAGATTGGGAAATTGATAATCACCTCCTGTCCACTTGATAACGTCCAAATACTCCAGCTTCAAGAATCTAAGTTTTGAGAATTCCCCTTCTTCCACTTGCCATTTTTCCCCGACAAAGCATTCATCGAGTAATTTGAGGACCTCCAGGTTTGGCAGCTTTGCAATTCTTGAAATTTTTTCCCAGGGCAAACTACAGCGAGACAAATTCAACTTCTTGATACTTTCGGGGAAAATAAAATCAAACTCGGTTGAGTTATCATCAAATGACAGAGAAAGCGATTCTAGTCGGCTCAGGAAAGAAAATGACATAACCTTGCTTCCATTCACGTGATCATCCCCAAATTTTTGGAGCCAGAACTTTAGTCGACGAATGTTGGGAAACTTCTTCAATTGATCTTCCATGCTGCCCCATTCCTCACAGTGTAGGCCAGATAAATTCTCCAGCTCAAGCAGATTACATGAGCTCTCAACGTTGTCAACTGGCAGTATAATGCCATGAAACTCATCCCCGTCACGCATGTTGTTTAAGTACAAATGCCTCAATTTTTGCAGATTCCAGAATGTATCAGGCATCGTAACAAGTGTTTCATACACTGGATCAAGAATCAAAGTTTCCAAGTAAGAAAGGTTTCCTATTGATGGGGTGATATCAGAATAAACTGAGATTGCCAGATACCTCAATTGGATGAGAAGGCCTATTTCTCCTGGAAACTCAAATGATAAAACCCTTACCTTCTCCATATTCAATACTCTGAGTAGTTTGTAGACGCGTGAAATGAATGAGATATCAGTTACTTCCTTGTATGTTTTGCCACCGAAGAATGAAAGTGAGCGCAAACGAGGGAAAAACAACTTGGAATCCATGAAATCCTCCATCTTAGAGTGCACGCACAACCTTCTCAGGTTTCGTGACTCTTCAATTGGTAAGAGCTTGTCTTTTCCATTTAGTAGATGCAAAATATTTTCCTCATTGGCTTTTCTCAAACAAAAATCGAGTAGCAAATCATGGATACGACAAGCTTTGATGCCTCCTCCAATTCTTTTCTCGCTTGCCATGACTAAGCTTCTGCCAATCAATTTGTCGAGGTATGATGCACTGGTAATGAATGAAGAAGCAGAACTTGAAGATGAACAAATATGGCGGCTTCTTCTTGTTTTAAACTTT
>JAULKK010000001.1:13805140-13831693 GCA_032355705.1 Rubia peregrina | reverse complement strand
ACCGCTGCACTTGAGGAGGCGTGTTAGAGTCTCACATTGATAGTTGACAGTCATATAACTCAATATATAAGATTATGTGTTACTCTTACATAGTACCAATTGGTATTATGATAGGATCCATGATTATAATAATATGGAAAAAGGTATTTAATTAAAATCATATATGCAGTAACTACAAGTGAAACGTGGGTTTATATTATGCAGTAACTTCAAGTAAAACATTTGAATTTTGATTAGAAACATTACATAATTAGAGTAAAAACATATATATTCACTGGTTGAATCCAATTTTGGCCCGGATTTTAGTTGCTTTAACCCACTAGTGAAACGTAATCTATGAAAATATAAGGTATTTAAGTGCAATATTTCCATAAAAAGATGAAAAAAATTGTAGGTTAAGCAATTAAAATTCAGGTCAAATTCAGTTATAAGTTATATGGGTTAACTCATACATCTATTTGAGCCAAGAAGATTGTTTTGTACGTAATCTACGATACACAGTTGAGTATTTCACCTAATTGAAATTATTTGAAACAGATGCAATATATGAGTTAAGAAAAACTAGTTATGAGCCAATTAATAGAGTTTCTAATTTAAGGATATGGTGTTGACTATTTATTGTCAATGAAATTATGTGAAATAAGTGCAAGATATATGTTAGGAATTTCTAGTTGTAAACCAACTTATACTACATCTATCTATGTTACTAAGTTGAGTAGCATAATGGACCAAATTTATCTCAAACATATGCAGAAGTATGTTTAACAAATAAAATGTATAAGGAAAGTAATAAGACCTTCACATTGAGTTTATAACAAGTTTTGGTTTTTTGCCGAATTTAGTAGTCTCATTTCGTGAATTTGGGTTTTTTCCAAACCTGACTTCACCCTTCAACCTGACTTCAAAGTAATTGAATGCAGCGGGGACTAATAAAATCTTACCTTATACCTTTATTGGGGCTAGATCAAGTACCTATTATGCACAAGTTATTGTTGAATTAGTCTGGAAAATAAATACTTCCTCCATTTTAAAGAAAAATTTAAAATTAATACCTTAGTATTTAGAATATGGAATATGTGACCCAATGTAACTAACAAAGCATGAAGAGAACAGAAATAGATATTTAGTGACCATTTCGCTAAACTATGGTAGTTGGCCAAACTTGCGTGGACCTAAATATAGCAATACCACTAACTGGAGAACCCCAGAAATAGCAGAAGGCATCGCCAACTATTACGTCCCATAACCGAGCCACGATCCAAAGATGAGAGCGTATAATCGAACCACGATAACATCATGGAAGAGTTATAAATAAATATAATAAACACCTGGGAGAGGTAATTAAAAACTACTACACAATATGATACATTGGGACATATACTAATATAGGCATTAGGGCTTCTTCCCCAGGACCATTCTAGGGACATTTGCAGGTATTCAAATAGGTATGGACTCATCGGGATTCAATTCTAGGTACTAACATCATTAAAAATGAGTTAACCACATCAGTCGTGCCGTGTATGAGGATTAACCTTTTCTTTTTTAGTTTTGATATTTCCTGGAAAAAGCTGGAGTCTATGCCAGAGTTGTAACCTATATAAAAGACATTTAAGAAGCACCGATAATTATTGGAGTTATGTGAAAGATCACAATTACCTTATCAACGGCTTGCAGCGAAGGTACGTTTGTAAGTTATAAACTATTTCTACTAAGGGCGACTTGAACTGAAGGTATGTTCGCATGTTACAAATTATTGCCTCCAAGAATAGGCACTTAATGCTAAATAATGCAGAGGAGAAGGAACGAATAGGCCCTTCGAAAACCTAAGGGACGAATAAGGCCTTGGAAACCATCCCTCTCATTAAGCGAGGAAGGATCAAAGGCGAGAATGGCCACACATTCTCCCCCTGCACCACCTTCATTCCCCACCCAATAACTCCACGAGCCTGTGAAGGTTTACCATCCTCTCTATCAAGTAGAGTAGGTATAAGGGCAAGCAATGGTCACTCATTCTACCAATACACCTACTCCACCCTATAACCTCCTAGTTAAAGGAAATCATGAAGGAATTCCTCCTTCACAAGTCTTTCAATTGAGTAGTTAATCTTCTTCCCCCACTTTAACCACTGCAAGTTTGAATGGCTATCTCGCATTGGCTTCCTTTAATGCTCATAAGCCTTGCACACCTAGGAAAATAATCCATTGCATACTTCACCTCAGACCCCAACCTAGCAAGTTTTACCGAATATACTGCCAAAAGCACATAGGAAATAAAAAACAATGCTAATATCTTAAATCAAAATGACATATAAAAACATCAAGTAACTAAGAATACTTACAGTAAGCATGAATATTTTCAGGGTACCCATTAAGGAGAATACACCAACCTTGCACCACAACCAACCGGAGCAAGCTATCCAACTCCTCCATACATGTCGATTTATCTCATACCCGGTGAATCTCCCAACCTAGTAACCTATATATCCTTGAGATATCATGATGAGTGGTAATTGCATGTTTTCTTAGTGCAATTAGCATGACTTTTTGTATTCTTTTATAGGTTAGTTAAGTTTATGAGTGTTTAACACAATTGGGGGTTAAAAACTTACGTTGGTTATTTGTCTTAACTCTTCTATTTTATGAAGAATTTGTAATCTAATAGGATTTTTGGTCTATTTATATTTTATGAGCTTATTGAAGATCATCATCGAAGAGCCAATCCCAAGAATGGTAGTAGATAGAAGGCCAATTTTAAGGTTGGTAGTATAAATGAAATCCATTGGATTAAATGGTGCAAGATTGAAGTGTTCAGAAGAAGAAAGAAGCAAAAAGAGTAAGTTTTCAAGCAGCTGGGTTAAAAGTGTTCATAGGGCTCGAACCGTGCCAAGCTGCTAAGTTTGCCTAGAAATAATGGTCCAAATGAACTGACTGTGTAATTTTACACGATCTGTGTAAAACAGAAGGAAAAGTTGAAGTCTCAGAGAACTAATTGTGCGTGTTGCTCAATTTGCTTGAAACAATTCCCAGGGAATTCCAGGGTTTGTGCTAAAACCCTCGGCATGATCTGTGCCGGTCTGTTGATTAGAGTTTTGAACAACGAGTAAAAGGCTTCTCTCTCCCCCACTACATAAAGAAACATTATCCATTGGATAAATAGATGAAGGCGGATCTGATTTACTCTCTAGCTATTTTTCTCTCTTCCTTCCTTCATTACATGAAATTTATGGCTTCCAAGCCCATTTATGTTATGGGTTTGATTAGGGTAGCGTATTTTATTACCTAGGAGCATTTGTAAACATGTTTTAACACTTGATTTGTGAGTCTCTTAGATTCCTTTCTATTGAATGCTTCTATTATCATACTTAATTTGTGCTTGAATAGTTAGGCTTACGGTTTTGTTAAGATTGAGATTAGGATGTACAATTGATTGACTTATTTGCATGATTTAGTGCTTGGCCCGGGAATAAACCTAGGAGTATTTCATCTTTATGCTGGTTTGGTCAAAGGTTAAAGATTAAGGTCATTGATAGTTGACACATGTATCATAGATTGAATTAAATGTAATCTGGGTTATTCTAAGGACAATACGAGGGTTACTCGACAAATCAATCAGTAATGTTATTGACTTTGTTGGGGTCATAGAATAATACTTCAAGGCCATGTCTCGTATTTGTAGCAACTAGGCGATGAATGCCCCTATAGTTAATGTGAGGTACTAATGTCTTAAGTGGCACAAGATGGGCTTAGGATGGGTATTCACAGTGCAGGTCCGATGATTCATGCTACTCCTTGCGTGTGTCTGTGGGTTTATTAACTTCAGGTGTGAGAGCTAGAGGTTGTAGTGAAAGCGCATCTCTAGCTATACTCGTAGGAGATGAGATTTTGAGAAGGGGGCGAAACTGGTGACAAACCAAGGGAGTTCCCGAGGAATCATATTTCTCTACATCATGTGATAGAGCATTAGATAGATAATATGTATTAAATGTGAATAGGATTCAAGGATAAAATCTAATTGTTAGACATGGGATGCAAATGCCCTAAGGCTTTTATTACCATCCATACATCGTAGTTTATATTTACATGTTCTTAGTTTGTAGTTTAATCATTTCAAACAAAAAAACTCCCATTTTCTCTACTTTTGACACACCACTTGGTGACGCTTGTGTGTAAATTACGTGACTCTATCTTTTAAATCTCTTGATTTCTATGGATAACACCCGATCTTAACACTAGATGCTTTCTAGTAGTTATGAGTAAAGTTGGGAGCAACATATAATTCTTATCTTTTACCATAAGGACCCGAGTTTCTAACAACGCTCAGGTCCCCACAATATAAAAAACAAATCACCCCTAAATAAAACTTTCCTAAATCAAGGTTCAACATCATATGAATATTCATAACACACTCGGACCTCTATAATATGCCCATTACGTAGCGCATGACCCTAAAAAATATTAAAAAAAACATATGGACTTTGGATAAAGGAAAAACCGGGAGAAGAAAAACTTTTATAAACAAGCAAAAGGCCTTGGTAAAATAAACTATCAGCAATAACTCCCTTGAAAAAGAAGCGTATTTTCATGTCCATAAAGGTATGATCAATCACTCATTAAATATTTGGAAAATGGAACATCTATAGACTTTGCACTTCTCAAGGAAGAGCAACTGAAAAGTCCCCACTGAAGTGACACACTTATCCACTTACAGGCCCACCACTTGAGATATACGAGAAAAAAATTATTTCGAAGCCTCAGTGACGAACCAACTCACATACTCATAGGAATCCATTTTTTCCTAAAACAAAAAAAAATACACATCAATCATAGGTCAACCAAACACATTCCATAATGACACAGTTTGTCAGGAAGATGGTCCACCATTACCCTTAAAAATACTAAAGCATACTCCTATTAAGGAGAGTGTTGTTAACCAAGGAATAATGAAATATATTATTCAAGACATGAAAGAAAAGCTATTACAATAGCTATTACTACATATCAGTACCACTAAGAGCTTAGACTGCGTAAATAGTACATTATCCCCAATAATATCCTGAAGTACTTTCCCTTCCAAAGACACATCGATTAGGCAATCCATCTAATGTAGCCACATCATCTTTTTCTTCGTCCTATAAGATCACCTCCAACTTCCATTGCATGTGTAGATATACCTCATTATGAGTGTCCCCTACATAATCTATTTGTCTTATATGCTTCATGTAATCTGACTTACGAGAGACCTGGACTCGTACAACCAAGCTGCACACTCATCAAATATACATAATATGAGTAAGTTTTTAAACTCAGCTATAATTCCTCAGCCTGTTGTTCCAAATAATGAAAATGAGTCTCGAACACTTCATTAGATTCCCCAAGTCCTCCCCTCCAAGCCCTAGAAATATCTTCATGACGACATGAGTTTAACTTACGTTGTTCTTTGAGCGATGCTGCAAGCATACCATGATGATCTTCCCATTCACGATAGTAGATAACCCTTGTTTCGATCCTCCTCTCCATATCTTTATATTATGTCAACAATGGAACATCAAATTCCGGGTCTTCACCATACCGGCTTTTCCACTCATTAGATATTATCTCTAAATGTTTAGAATCCTTTCTGAGCATTTTGATCCGATATAAAAATTTATCTATACGATCGACCTTCTTCAAAATAATATCTATATTCTGAGCAACTTTGAGGGTCCTCTACACCAAAACAACTTCTCCATTTTTTCTCCTGCCACATAATGTTCATCGTTTCGATATTAAAATTGTCAATCACAACATCTTGCTCTAGGAAATACGTCTCATACTCGTTTACTCAAACTGTGTTTTCCTCCAATGTTTTGTTCCATTCAATTTTAAGCCTCTAAACTAGAGCACCAATCTGCTTAGTCGGTGTCTCAACTCAATCATCCATTTCTTGAACTTGGAAGGAATCGCGAGAGTCTAAAGATAGATGAAGTCAACTTCCAAATTAAGTATACCTTCCACCATATCTTCTCTAAAGTCACCCTCAAAAGAGGCATGAGACAAAGTGTCAAACGTTTCCACACACTCACGCTGAACTCGAGCATCTTGATCCTTGAAGACACCTCCATAATTCGAATATCCCTTCATGAACCCCTCATATCCACAATTACCTTAGTGTCAGTAATGATACCCATTTCTGACACCTCACAACTAGCCTCGTAATTAATCTTTGGTTTATCATTAATCGTATCTATTTTTAAGTTCTCCATACTTCTCACCCACTGGAGTCATCATCCAAAATTATGAAATATTAGTTGTTTGACAATATCCCTATTAATATTAACTAACAGTGATTCTCCATGAATAAATGAGTTGATACTTGGTACGAAATCCATCTGACAAACAGCTCAAACAACGATTTGCTGAAAACCATTAAAAATATTTAGGACTACGTTCCTGGGTGTCACAAAATTTGCATGATAATACGAAGCTCATACATTCAAACAAATTCGTGATGTTATTCTCGTTTTAGTACTTGTACAACAATAGTGGTTAATTGAAAAACCAAGGTAAATCTAAACAACCTTTCTACATGACGAGCATACACCACATCACATGTCTTAATAAATGTATTCTTTTGACAAACCAACTCACTAGTTGTCCTAAAGATACTCGCCTCGCGACATTGTCTTTTTTAGGCCTAGTATTTACTGCTTCAATCCCTTCTTCCTCACCACAATCAGGAGCGGTCTGGCAATTCATCACATATGAACAAAGCTCAATCATTGAAGGCAATGATTTTCACTTCCCCAAATTATGAATTAAAGGAAATGGATGACCATCTCCCTTAATCTTCTCCGCATGTACCCGGTCTTCTTTCTCTTTAGCTTCTCCAGTGTGCTCAATCTGACATCCTCGCAAGCAAGACCCTCAACCTGCTATTTTGAATTCTTCTTCTAGATATTCAACATCGCATTGCACCACCCACGCCAACAGCGGTAGAGTTATATCTTTGGAAAAAGAAATTCAAAAACCATTAGTTTTCATAACCAGGTTCATCAATACACATGGATAGTTCGGATGAGCGAGAACTTCATTCCTCAGATCGTATAGCTCAGCTTTGAGTACTCTTTTTTTAGCTCACTTTCCTAGTGGTCAAGCTATGTTCCTTCGCCAATTACAGTTCATTATTTTCAATGGCTTCCCACATACCCTCTATCTTGTCCAATAATGGACCATCTTTATCAGTGAACTTGGCAAAACGATTCCCGAAGGATACTAAATTCTCTTCGATTTGTAATGCACCATGTCATTAATTCTAAAAAAGTTTAACACAAAACCATAATACATATATTTATAACAGTATTGCTGATAGCCACAGTGATCAAGAGAGAGGTTACCTTAGCAGGACCAGCCCTAAGATGATTGTGCAACTTCTATGTCTTTCGCCTCTCTTTTGCACATATTTACTCAAACCTTGGGTTTTCTGCGACTTAGATCGCTCCACATTAACTTCCCCACACCGTTGGGTTTCTTCTTTCCATTTCGAGATCCTTACCTAGCTAGGCAAGCCAGTTAGCTTTGGCGCTCCACACTTGAATCAAAGTTTGTATCTCCTTCAACCACATTTTCTTTCAACTTAGCATTACTATGACCTATTTTCATACGCCAACGATCAAGTTTGTCATCCTCATCATAGTGAGCTTCATATTTGTCTTGAATAACAGGATTCTCAGCAACAGTACTTGACATCTTTATAATTATAAAATAGTCAACAATCAATCATTCAACACATAAATCACAAACTCAACCATATAACTACATCCAAAAGATTACACAAATCCATGATCCCTAAAATGAAGAGTAGAGGTTAACCTCACTTTCCCTTATGTCGATCCAGGGTTATAGAATGGGCCTACAACTAGGGTATTCCCAATTTTGCTATGTTTCGTTAATTTCAATCCTCGATGAGACATTTTATTTAAAGGAACCTCATATTTCCACGCGGGTATGCGAACTTCATTTCAACATTGGATGAACACGTGCCTATTCTTCCATACACCATAATTGCTAGGAAACTATTTCAATACCCGAACCCTAGGAATACCTTGGTAGTAGGTAAACAATTCTTCGCTATTCTTAAATTTGTGAAGCTAATTGTAAATTTGGAATAAACTAATTCTAAATATTTTACTAGCCTGACTACATACCTCATTAAAACATGTCATCATAGACATACCATTTGGATGAAGTTGATCTAATGCAAGTTTATAAGTCTTTAACACACTTGCAACTTAATCAGGAACTGGCATAGTTAGCCCATAAAACAAATTCATTCACAGCAAAATATCCTGAAGGAGGGTTCTATACCCTCTCTTTTGGGTTAGGAATTTAAATTCACAATCATCCAGAAATGGCTATCGCCCCCCTCAAAAAATCTAAATCATCTTCAATCAAAACACTCTGACTACCCTCAACCTTCTGACCCTCGTCATGCTCGTCTATATCCGAGCCCTCAGTAATAGTGGTGTATTCACCGCTAGAAAAAGACCTTTCTACATGATCCTCATAATTAACATTGATATCACTATCTGTAGCTTCACTGCTACACCAACAAACATCAAAATTAGCTTTTGAAGAAAACGAATCAATATCCACAACAACCATAATTCCTTAATGAGAAATGTTGTGCCGAAACTAGAAAAACAATATTCTACAATCTAGACAGTTGGTTACTACGAAGGAGTTTAACCTGCTTCTAAAAAATAAAGAAAGAAAGAATACCAAAAAGTTGTAATTTCTTTAAATTACCACAAGATTTTATAGTGTTATCGTGGAATACGAAACAAAAAGTAACTATTTTCGAAGCGTGTACATTCCCGGTGCAATAAAAGAAGCATGTGTCAATTACGAATTAGAATCGTCTCACGTCGATATAGGGAAGCATGCTTCGTACTGATCAGGCATTAAAAGCTTAATTTATACTGCACAAATACCTCTATTTTTTGCCCATTAGTAACCAACTCCCGAGATTATAGGTATCATAAACACCTCTTATCTCGGCTACACACAGTCACAATTTAAGTCTAAATATCAAGTAACCACTCAACTGCTGTAAAAATCCTTCAAATATAATTCTTACCCACAAAGTCATTTCAAAGTTCACCTACATCAGACTTCCTGAACCGAGTGCATTGATGATGTTTTTCTCTAAAAACATTGCCTCAAACATCACATCGCACACATCAGTCTAACATACCACGCTTCATCTCCATCACTTCGTGGCTTAGGGGGTGAGGGAGGGTATGGTATATATGACCCAACTTAGCTGATGAAGTATGTTAGATGAGACTATATATGTGTAACGTCCATTTCAGTAAACTACAACAGTTAGTCTAGCTTACGTGGAACATAACATAGTAATGCCACTAATAGCAGAAGACACCACCCGCTATGCTGGCCCATAATCAGACCACGATCCAAAGATGGTTGCGTGGTAGTCTGACCAAATCATATCATGGAAGAGTTATGAATAATGAGAAGAAACACTTGCAGGAGGTAAGCAAAAACTACTACATAATAGCACACATCAGGACACACTACAAAAAAAAGTCTAGCAGTTACGCAGTTTTTGTGACAGGTAGGGAAGCGTCGCAAAATTCACTTTGCTTTTAGGTGTCACTACATTTTACTGACACGAGTATATGTCGCTAAACCAAACTACTACATCAGTTCATGTAACAAAATTTATTAACACTTCTAAATATCAATGTGTAACAAAAATGTAAATAAACTTTAACGCATCACAATATTTTAGTGATATGGTGAATAGTGGCACTTCCACAAACGTCACTACTAATATTAACGACGCTTTTGAGTGGCAATAGTATTCCAAAAAAGTATCACTACTTAAAGATTCGTTGATAGTGACAATATACTAATTTGGGTGTTGGAGGTTCTTCCCTAAGACCGACCAGATGACATTTGAAGTTATTTAAAGGGGTATGAACTCTCCGAGGGTCGATTCTGGTTATTATCATTATTTGAAAAGAGTCAATCATATAATTATAATTTATTTTATTATAGTTAAAATATGTGAATAAAATTGAATAGAAAGAGTGAAATTATTAATGAGTAAATGAGATTATTTTTTATCATATCTGGAAAATATAATAAATTTAAAAAATATACTAAAATAAAAACTGCGATGATAAGTTAAACACATACTACTCCTTCTGTTTCATTTCAATCTACACACTTTGACTTTTGACAGTTGATTGAAAAATGTTGGAGCCTTAATATCCTTTATTAAAAATAATTCAAACTTGTGAAAAGTTGATGTTTTTGAAAATATACTCCCCCTCCCACTTCAATTGGTTTAATTACTTTTTGGGTGTCAAACTTTGTAAATTTTGACCGTAAATATAAATTAATCAATATGTAATAAATATATCATTTGAGATATTGTTATATTCGTCTTAACATCTATTTTCTAAATATTAATTTTTATGTGGCATTATTATAGGTAACTAGAGATAATTACAGAGTATTAAAGACAATGAAAAAGTAAAAAAACAAAATAAAGTGGGACGGAGAAAGTATGCTATAACGAATTCAATAATGTATCATATAATGGTATTGATACTTGTATACCAATTCAATTTTATGGTCAAAGTTAATAAATTTTGACTAAATAAATATTTAAATTAGAGTTTAGAATGAACCAGATACTAAACAATTTACAAACTTTTTCCAGATTTTTTCATGGATTCTTCATGTTTAATCCATACCTCAGCCGCTACTAGCCTTCTAGTACACTTTCTGGATGAGAATCCACTAATCCAGCCCTTTTTATTGACATTTGCCATCTCCAAAAGCAATACTTTCTTAAATATTTCTAATTTTCATTTTTATCTGTCTTAATTAAAGGTTCAATTTTTTATTATTTTATTTGAGTTGAAATTTATGATTGAAATTTGCCCAATTCATTTCAACATTTAACTAAAATTTAGTTACATCAACCTATATAAATATTTGTGCAAAAATTATTAGAAATCTTTGATTGGGATGAAAATAGTAAGAATGTGTTCAGGTTTTTAAGGTAGGGGAACCAGTAGCACCAGCTCATGACCTGGCTGCAGATGCAATGAATTCTTTGTGCTGATGATAAAGAGGAAAAAAAATCTACTACTCCTGTCCCATTTATTTTTGTACAGAATTTTTTGCACGGTCTCCAATAAACATATTTGACTATAAATATGTGTACCTACGGACAATAACGACACACAAAAAATTGATATTTAGAAATTACATGTTACGACAAATCTAACCTTATCTCATACGATAAAATTATTATTCGTATACCTATTCAAAAACGTTGTCAAAATTCAACATTTTTTACTAAAAAAAAGATTATGTGCATAATTGGTTGGGACAGATGGAGTATGTAAGAAGTGCTGATTAAATAACTACTATGCGTCCGATCTCTGACCTCTTTCTAAGCTTTTCTCTCTACCTTTACTCTCATCCTCAAACTGCCGCCACCGTAACTCCACCCACAACGGTAACATTTCACACCTTCGCCACCATCAATCGTCACCTACCGACGAAAGCCTCTCTCACCACCTTGGCGGCTCCACCAGAGATACTAGCAAATCCTCCTCCCTATCTAAAAACCAACTGAACCAACAATCCCCCTCAAGCTTTCAACTGAATCCAACCATGGAGATTGTCGTGCTATTTGATAACACTGATATTAAGCTCCTGTCAAAACCATTCAAGCGCCACTTGGTTGGAAAATTTCCACGAGGTAGGCCAATTTTTGAATACATACGTTCTCAGTTCAAAAAATTGGTTTTAAGGGTGAAGCTGTCATTGTTGCCCTAGATCATAGCCACATCTTCATAAATTTGACCATGAGGAAGATATACAGAGATGTTGGATTAAGCGGAACTGGAACTTAGGAGGGAGTTACATGAAAGTTTTAAAATGGACAAAAAACTTTGATGTTAATGAAGAACCACCACTTGTACCAATATGGTAGAACATTAGTTTCCCTCCTGCTTATTACTTACATAAAAAAGCAAGCCCAATCATAGCAGCTAGACTTGGTGATTTGATATTTACAGATCCCCTAACTATAAACCAATCTAGACCATCCACCATTAGGATCTATCTGGAAATGGATCTAACTGACCCTTTCCTTGATAGTATAAGACTTGGTTCAACTAAAGACAATAAATGGTACCCTATTCAATATAAGGATCATCCAAATTACTGCATTAAGTGTTCTAAAATTGGTCATAAGATCACATACTGTGGTATACCAAAAGAAAAAACATTCCAGAAACAAAAAAAAAAGAACTCCTATTGCTATTAAAGGAATGGAAAATGGTAGCTTGCTTCAAAGAAAAATGCAGCTGAAGAAGCCCCTCAGCTGCTCCAATGCAAGACCCCTCTGTTTCATCTCTGCAGATACAGGTACAATCCCAAGACAAAGAGGTCTATGTTGATGCTCTGGACACATAAGAAGATCAACCAAAGGATCAATCACTGAAAGAGCTAACAAAACAAGGCCACAACATGGAGACAACTGCTACAGGAAAAGAAAAGGCAAAATCAGCAAACCTGCAGGCCAAAAATCCATTAGCCAGGAACCACAACAACTGGAAAACAAAAGATGATCTGACAACCTACACACGGGAGTCTTCTGAACCCCCTATGATTTTTTTAATAGGAAAAACACTTGCAAAGTTTCAAGGATTTTAGTACCAACGTTCTCCCAAAAATTCATCTCAATCAGGTACCCCACCCACTGATGGATAGAATAACATCGGAAGGAGATGCAGAAGCAGGACTGCAAACACCAATGACACAAACCAATCAAGCCACAACATTGGTCATTTGCTCTAATAGTAATCTATCTGCACAAGGGAAAATAAATGAAGGTCTGGATCAGATTAATTTCCATTTGGAAGACCTACCAACATGATCATGCCACATCAGGTATGTCTAAGCCACCTGATCAGGTTAGAAATTTCTTTAAATCACCCAATGTGATAATTACCCGCATGAAAGCTAAAGCAAAGGTTATCAATGACTGTTAATCTTCTAACATTGAATTTGAGAGAAATCCAGGGATCTCTGATTAGAATACAAAAGCTAATTATGATGCATCATATATCTATTCTGGTTTTAATTGAAACTAAACAAAATCAAGACCAGTTAGAAAACTATGTTAAGAAATTATGATTTACACAAGGCCTCCCATCTCAGGATGGCAGAACATGGACAATGGTTAAAGATAGGTTTCTAGGAAACCTGATTTCTCAAAAAGAGCAGTACACACACATTATATCACTGACACAACCATAAATGAGATGATTAATCTCCTTTCAATTTATGGTAAAAATTTAAGGACTGGTAGGCTGAAAATGTTTGATGATATTACTACCATACTGTCTTCTTCAACTGTTCCAGTAATCCTCATTGGTGTCTTCAATGTCACCAGAACATTGGCTGAATATAAAGGTAATACCCCTCAAAATCCTAACAATATGTTAGATTTTGACACATTTATAACCAGCAGCAATCTGTGTGAAATCCCTACATGCGGAAACTTATACACCTGGACTAATGACAGATAGGGTAGGAGTAAAGTTTGAAAAAGATTAGATCGAACAATGGCTAACACTAATTTCCTTGTGAAATTCAGTAATGCATCAATCCAAGTCCTAAGTAGGTTCCCATCAGACCACTCACCCCTCCTGCTAACATATAAAAATATCAACCACCCCAGCCCAAAGCCTTTAGATTTCAGTCAATGTGAATAAGGAGGCCTCAATTTAGGGAAATCGTCTCAGATTCCTGGTCTAAATATCTAAATGAAAAGGGCATGATAGGATTCAGTCTTAAACTTAAGAGGTTAAAACAGGATTTCAAATTTTGGAACATAGAGCATTTTGGGAATCTTTTTTTGAAAACTTTAAAAAGATAAATTCAAAGTTCAAGAAGCAGAAACCCTATATGATACCTTAGATTCCAGAGAAAACCTCAATAAACTAAATCAGTCTAGATTGCAGCTCTTAGAAAGATTAACTGAGGAAAATGACTTATGGAAACATAAATCTAGACAAAAATGGCTCAAGGAGGGTGATCTCAACACCACATTCTTTCATAATTTAGTAAAATATAAACATAATAGGCTCAAAATAAACAAAATAAAACATGAGAACATCATGTTAACAGAGCAGAATCAAATAGGAGAAGCTGCTGCAACCTTTTACCAAAATCTGCTTTCTGAGGATACTAGAGACATATCAGGAGCTAGCCTAACCCACTTCCTCACCTTCATTCCCTCTACAATCACTTAAGAAGACAACATCACCCTACTAAAGCCATTAGAGATGGAGGAACTCCATCATGTTGTGTTCAATTGAGGTTAACACAGCTGTGGAGCATCAGATGGTTTCAATGGTCAATTTTATAGATGGGCTTGGGACATAATAAAACTAGATATGCTAACCTTTGTCAGAGAGTTTATGTGTGGAGTCCCTATGCCTAAATCTATCACCAGCTCCCTCATTACCTTGATTCAAAAATCTAAACCCCGGTTCAAGTCTCATATTTCAGACCAATTAACCTAGCAAACTTCAGCAACAAGGTAATCTCTAAAATACTTGCTGATAGGATTAACCCATTGGTCAGTAAATGTGTATCAATTGAGCAATCCACTTTCATCAAGGGTAGAAGCATCTGACAACATTCTCGTGTTGCAAGAAGCAGTTAGAATGCTTGATAAACCAAATCAGGGACATGACCAAGGCATTTTATAGAGTGTCTTGGTCAATGCTTAATTCCCTACCTCTAAAGTATGAATTCCATGGCCATTTTGTGAAGCTCATCATGAGCAACATAAAATCAGCATACTTCTCAATTCTGGTCAATGGTTGTCCCCATGGATATTTCTCTGCCTTAAGAGGTCTCAAACAAGGAGACCCCCTCTCTTCTACCTTTTTTAATTTCATCACAGAACTACTTAACCGTGGGTTAAAGGCTATGTTTAAGGAAAACTTACTGGATCCTTTTTCAGTCCCTCGTAATGACTTCAATCTATCCCACTTATGATATGCGGATGATACGATGATCTTCTTTAAGGGCACTAATAATACATGCACTAACCTAATAGAATTCTTGAAGCAATACTAGTTAGCCTCGGGTCAGAAAGTCAATTATCAAAAGAGTGCTTTCTATGTTGGCTCCTAGACTAGCTCCGTGACCAAAAATAGAATCCATTCACTCACTGGAATGCAACAAGGATCCTTAACCTTTAAATATCTAGGAGTAAATATTTACAAGGGAAGGAAGATGAATGTGCACTTCAATGAAATTGTAGAGAAAATTAACTCTAGAATTTCTCACTGGAATAATAGATGGTAATCTCCTGCAGGTCTAGTTAAGCACACTCTAGCCTCAATTACCATCAATATATGGAGTTCTATGTCCCCCACTGCCCCATATCATAGAAAATTTGAATTTATTTTCAATTATTTCATATGGGAGGACACAGCAGATGACACACATAGGCATTGGAAAGAATTCTCCAAAATGAACTATCCATTCTCAGAAAATGGACTGGGATTTATATCCATACAAGATTTCATCACAAGTTTCTCCTTGAAACTATGGTGGAATATGCAGCTAGGAAATTTCATTTGGTCTAAACTCATCCGGTCTCTTCCTAAATCTTGCCGAAGCTCAGATGCATGGAAAAGAGTGTGCATAATGTCTCATCTAGCTGGCTAAGACACCAAAATTTTGGTAGGTAATGGTCAGGTGAGCTTCTGGCAGTTTGATAGACCTTTGGAACCACGACATTAACATGTATCAGCCCTATCTAACTGTAGCTCAACTTCAGAATAACATGACACTACACACACCACCAAGTCTTAGGCCAACAATTACATGTCATTCATAAATTGTAGGTACCAATTGCCTTGTATGATCACAGTGATCAGATGATATGGAAGCATTCAACCACATGTATGTTCTCTATAAACAGTGTTTATCAATTGATTAGGAGGAAAGAAACAAATTTGCAATATTGGAAAAGGTACGGTCTCCTCTAATTCCTCCAAAGATCTCATTTCTTATCTGGAAATTATTAAATAATTGTCTCCCTTTCGCTGAAACTTTGAACCGGATGGGCATAGTTTCAGTGCACAAATGCCCTTACTATCAATCTATGGACACAAGGAATCACTGCTTCATCTATGCTATGTAGCAAGATCTATATGGGCTTATGTTTTTGGTTTGCTGGAAATAACACCTGGATTTAAAATGCATATATTTGATAAGCTTTCTGGCATCTGGTCTTACCCCTGCAGATCCAAAACCAAGATGAATATCATATTTGTGGCTACTTCAGTCGCATGTTGGTTAATATGGAAAGCTAGATGTAGTTTCCCATATGATAACAAGGTTTTGAACATACCTGGAATGAAGAAGGAACTTCTCCTTACTCTAGCTGACATATTCAAAATCCATCCTAAAAACATAACTGATGAATGTTATGTGTTTAATCAAATTGGAGTGATGACAATCTTTAGATCTAAACAACCTAAACTGGTCAAAGCCTATAAATGAAACCCCCCCAGATATAGGATATAAACTTAACACTGATGCATTATAGTCAGAACACTAAATGGTAGTCCATCTCTTACAACATTCAAACACCTACATGATTCTGAGTCAGTCCTCTATGCTGAAATACGATATCTACTGGAAGAACTCAAATTATGTATACAATATGATTTCTTCCGTCTCATTGTTGAATATGATTCATTGCAGACCATCAACATTATCAATAACATCTCAAGAGCTCCATGGAAAGTTCGGAGGGAACTCTGGGAGATCCATAGAACTATTGGAGATACGCAGGTCACATGGAAACATACTTACAGGTAAAAACTATAGCAGCCCACCTACTGGCAAGATCTCCAATCAACCCACTATCCTGCCTGCACCATTGTTCAACCATCTGAGCGCTCACATGTTTTAAAGGCAACAATCATAGAAGATCAATTTGGGATCCCGTTGATCAGAGTTATTAGTTCACAGCCCGCATAGCATCCCATCCATTTGACATAAAGCAAGGAAAATGGTTAAACCATCCCAGTCATCATTCTTTTGGAAGTCCTCATTATACAGGATTCACTTACAGAGTTCAATTATTATTAAGCTATTTTGATCACTTTTGTATAGTATAAATGTAGCTTAATATTACCCTATTGGATATCTGGCCTGAGATTGTTCAGCCCAAGGGGTGGAGGTCAATCTACAGGAATCATATCCAAAAGGATCAGTAAGCTAAAATACAATGACAATTTCGAAATGATTTGATGTAATTATTAAGGATTTTAATTAAGGTTTGTAGAGCCTAATAAATACCTCCCATCCACTTTTGGTAGATGTTTTGAGTAAAAAAAACTACTATTTAAGAATTGCTGATGATAAAGTAGAAAAAAAATCTTTGTGCCAGGACTTCTTCCGTCTCAGCTCTATTTACACTTTTTTGGTCAACTTTCTTAATTTCAATTTGACCATCGATAACTTTAGTCATGTATATTAATAATGTATTAAATTTTGTTATTTAAAAAATAGATAGTGCAAGAAAAATAACAATATCTCACATTATAATATTTGGGCTTATATACTAATTGAAATTTATGATCAAATACGATTTAAGAATATTGACCGAAAAGAGTGCAAATAGAATTAGAACATGCAGTAGTAGTTTTAGTTAGCATTACATTGGCTTGCTTTGTTGTACGGAAAATAGATACAAGCGGCTCTCTTTTTTAAGAAAAATAAAATAATCTATACTTTAATTCAATTCACTAAATTTTAAATTAATATTATTTTATTTGCAAAATCTTATTATTACTAACTGTTAGATGGGGTCATTTTGTAATTAATTGGATAATTTGATGTTTGTTTCTATTTATTGTAACGATCCTATAATTTTGATGATCTTTTAAAATATATCATAAATAAATATAATCTAAACCTAAAAATTATCGGAACAAATTTTTTCATGAATGATCTAACAATTAGATAGTCTAACAAAACACTTTTTCATTAATTTTAATCACTTTATTATTATCTTCATTATATTAATTTTAGTTTAGTCCAATGCAATTCAATTTATTTTAGTTCGTCAAAAACAAGACCTAAATATGTGAAAGAAATTTAGGAGAAAAAGAAAATCATATATAAATGAAGAGAAAGTATGCAATTAAATCGACTTTTGAAAAATATCATTTCAATAAATTTTAGAATCAAATTATAATTGTTTATATATTGCGATATATTTTTAATAAAAATCAAAGTTATAGGATTATCATTACAAAAGATAAAATCAAATATCAAATCACCTCAATTTTTTGAATATATTTGGAAACAATATATAATTTGTAATTTAATCAATATAAGTGGAATTTTTATTCATTTCCCCAAATTTAAATATGACAGATAATTTTTCATATATCGAAAAATGGACTCTAATAGTTTATAGCTTAAAATTTCGTTACACTGGGGTATACATAGCAATTTTTAATCAAAAAGTGGGAAGTTCTATTCATTTCTCCAAATTTAAAATTGGAATTTTTACACTTTTAACCCCTAACTTTAGGATGAGATAGTAATAGAACCCTTCAAAATGAGAAAATGTCAAAATAACCCTAATTTTATGATAAATTGTTCAGTTATAACCTTTTAGTCTAATTCTAGCGTTGATTAAAGAAATTGGCCTTGACTGAATTTGAAATGTTGAAAATACCCTTGACCCTTGAGCTGAATTTTGTTTCCTCCATTTTACCCCTCTTCAACATCTATTCCCTTTTTTCCAAAAGCGGAAAATGGCCATTACTTTCTTCTTCTTCTTCAGCCGTTGCTCGCCACCACCTTCTCGTCCCTTCTCCCCTCCTCTCCCTCGACGGGACCTCCTTTTTCCACCTGCCACCACCTTCCTGTCCCCATCTTCCCTTCTCTCCCCCATCATCCCCTCCCTCTTTCAGTCTGTCGCCGGCCAAAACTTCCCGCCACTCCAAACCTTCTGCCACTCCAACCGCCTACGAACCACCACCGACCCAGATCGACGAAATCAATGCAGCCCATTTTCCCGGTGAAATCGACACTGGCATGATTGACTAATGGCACTAATCGACGGGTACAACTTCAACATGTAGCGTTCGACCGACTCAGTTTCCAGAGGGAATGGAATTCGGTGGGATTTGCAGTGGATTCTTCGGCCATAGTGGTGATCGAACGATGGTTGTCGGATGGGGGTGGTCGAGTAACGGTGAATCGGGCTGCGGTAGACAAGATGCAGTGGTCAGAGATGCGGTGAGTAGAAGAAGAAGAAAGAAGAAAGAAGAATGAAGAAGGAAGAAGAATTAAAGGCATTTTGTCTTTTTCCTTTTTCTAATCAAGGGGTAAAATTGTCATTTCCTTAATTTTCAACCAAAATTCTCGTTAACAATTGAAGTCGACGGCGTCCGGGCTTTGATTGTCACATACATAAAAAAAAGTTAGGTTTATTTTAGCAGTTTCTCATTTTGTAGAGTTAGATTGACACTTTCAAACTGGACTCATAAAAAACTCTAATAGTGTACGTACGGATTATATTTCGAAACATCATTGTATAATTTGTAATTTAATCAAAATATGGGGAAGTCTTATTCATTTCCCCAAATTTTAATATGAATTATTTTTCAAGCACAATTTATTTCGAAATCAAGTGTCCACAAAATTACTGACACAAAGAAAATACACATTTGTACCATAGTAATTAAATCTGGATCCGGACCATTACTCTGTTAGAGATAGGCAGGACTAATTAATAAAGTGGAGTTACCATAAATAGATGCATTTGGTTTTCTATACCTCTTTCCCTTCTTCAATTTTCCCTTTCAGTGGGGAAGGTGCAGGAAAAAACGATGTGAACGTAACTCTTAAGTGGCAATGAAAATTAGGTCATGCAATCAAGAAATTATTGGTCCGCATTCATGTTTTTTCCAAGAGTTTGAACTTAATTACCACGAAATTCTGGTAAAATAATGTCCGGCTATGAAATCACTGACAATTTGATGAGCCAGGCTAGTCTAGCATAGGTTACAAATTCAGATAACTTCGCCAAACTTACATGCATGGAATAATTCCCAAATTTCTGCTGTTTTTCCCCATATAGGAAACCTTTTCTTTTACAAAACCCAACTAGGTTTAGCCCTTCATATATATCTTGATTTCTTGATCATTTTACAATCCCTTTTGCATTCATAAAAATATTAATACCCCAGGAATATAAACATAATCTAGGATTTAAATCCAAGCACTACTAAAAATTAGAAAAGTGAAGAAATGGAATTATATGCAAATGTATCAAAGTCTCAGGGATAAATCAAGCTGGCTGTAGTCTTCTTGATGAACGTGACCTTCAGGGTTATATCCACCTCTATTCCAATCATGATCCATCTCCCTTCTCCCATAGCTTATTTCGCCCGTATATCGCCCGTATGAATTGTGATGATCGTGTCCCATGTGCGATCCCTGGCCGTGATGGCCAGGGAAGGAGCTGGATCGGTTGTCCGACCCAGAATGGGGTCGGACAGCCGAATTCAGCTCCCGGCTTTTTTTCGCTAAGGTCCTCTCGAGTCTGTGAGCGTTCTGGTGCCCTCCGAGAGCTTGTGAGCTGTAGAACTTCCTCCGGCAGTAGTTGCACGAGAAAACCCGTGGCTCGGACGGATTGAACGGCGGCGATGATGACAAAGATGGCCTCTCAAGAATTAGGTCTAGGTTGAGTTCGTTGTTGCATAGACTAAGGTTGAGCGCTGTGTTTGGCTCGTAACTCATGGCTTTGAATTTGAGAAGAGTTTTGCAAAAAAGACCAAAAAGAGAAGAAGAAGAGTGAATTGTGAGAACTTAGTTCATGCACTTGACATTAGAGGAGTAAGGAGATGTATATAAATAGCTTGCTTTGCTTTGCTAGCTAGAGATAAGCGTTATGAAGAGCAGATAGGTTAATGAGCAGGACTTTAAATAGATGTGTCCAGTGCTCGGGTGCGTGAGAGAAATGAAAGGTAATCCCTATGCCCCAGTTTGCCCTCTTTTTTATCAACTTCCTCAAGTCGTATTTGACAACATAACTTTAATTACGTTTGTGATATTTGTAAAATACATTATATAAAGAGTTTAATAATGTCTCACATGATGATATTGATGCTTATATACTACTCTCTATGTCCCACCTCAAATTGTATTATTGCAATTTTAACACTATTTTCTATCAAAGTTTCACTGCATATTTGAATAGATATTGAACAACAGTACTATCATATACAATATTGTTCAATTTGTCATAACAAGTAGTTTCTAAATATTAACCTTTTATTTATCGTTATTATATATGGGTAAACATATTAACGGTCAAACATATTAACGGTCAAACATAGTAATGGTCAAGCATATTTATTGAACAACGTGTTAATGATTGCAGTGTAATTTTATTTGGGATAGAAGGAGTAATTGAAACTTATATGGTCAAATATAAATTGAAAAAGCTGACAATAATTACAAATGGAGCCGGAACAGAGGGAGTAAGTACGTATTAGTTATTATTTAATGAAAAATTAAAGTACTAATGTCTTGTGTAGAAATCAATGATGGTTACCGCGAGAATACAAACAATAATGAGACGGGATTGGATTGGATTAGATTATATCAAATGCGAATGTGGAGAGAAGAGGAAGTATTTATCAAGATCATGTCGTATGTATTATTTGTGCTTGAATGAATATAATTTTATTGTTTTTTTCAGCCAACAAAAATGAATTAATTAGGAGAAGAGTAAAGTGCAAAATGGGGGAGAGAGAGAGACAACTACCTGCAAGTATCTACAAGGGAATCAAAGGGTTGTCGCCTCCATTAAAGGCAGCATGCGACTCACTTTGTCGGTCCATGTATTTCCTGGCCATTTCTGAAACTGGATTCCTAATAAATTAAGAAGAGGAAAATTATTGAAGCTTGCTAGGATGAAAATTAATAGTCTCTGTCTCAGTTCAAGCTGCACACTTTTTGGTCAACTTTCTCGAGACATATTTGACCATAAATTTTAACCAATATATAGATACAAATATCATTATGTGAGATATCATTGGGTTCCCTGCATGATGTATTATACATAAATAAAGTTATCGTTGGTCAAACATGGTATGAGAAAGTTGATCAAAAAGTGTGCAGGTTAAACTGAGACGGAGGGAGTAGTGAAAAACGATCTTCAAACTACTCCTTCCAATTTTCTATCATTGCATTAGTTTGAATAAAAAAATTTCAAAACATGTTTCATCATCAATAATTTTAATTGTATATAATAATGGGCGTCATGTGAGGTATCTTTAGATTTTTCGTAACACATAATTTCTAAAAAGTAAAATTTTATAGTCCATTATTGTACGAAATTAAAGTTATCGGTGGTCAAACATTTCTTGAAAAAAAATCAGAAAAAAGAGGGGCATTGTTAAGAAACCAGAGGGAGTATGTTTTTTTTACACTGGTTTAAAAAAAGTGAAATCAAAGTTAACAGTTCTGTCTTTGATTATTTTTATAATCGTAGTAACCATTAATTTTGGTTCGTAAGAAGTTTTAGAAGAAAAAAAAAGTGTTTTTATTACCCTACCTACTTGATATAAGTATCAATATAACTTTTCAGCATTCGAAAGTGTCAATATAACTTTAGATAATCAGTGTAAGTGCCAATATAACCCTATCCGAAAACTTTTAGCCAATTTTTTTATTTCAAAAAACATTTTTTTCCTTCTGAAAAATAAAATATAAAAAATGACTTTATTACCCTTAAAGTCATTAATACCCCCCAAATATTATCGCCGGACCACCACCGGACCGCCGTCAGACCATCGTCGGACCACGCCCGGACCACTGCCAGACCACTGCTGCACCGCCACCGTAACAGGGAGGGTTATATCAGCACATTATGAAAACTAATCGAGTTATATCAGCACATTCATAAAACTTATAGGGTTATATCAGCACATTCACAAAAGTGTAGGTTTTATCTGCACACTATAGAATATATGAGTTTTGATTATATTTTGTTTATTTTGCTGTGTTTAATCTGGATTGATGGTTGGATGGCATTTGATGTTGTGTATGGTAGTTATTTTGTTGTGTTTTTCGACTTAGGATTTTTAATGTTGATGAGTTTTGAAATGAGGATACAATATGTGATAATGGTATTTAATATGAATGATGGTGTTATGATGTCAAATTTTATAGTGCATAAAATGTTGTTATAATGTGATAATGGTGTATATGATGATGTGGTAGTCCGTTAAGGCCAGCTGAGTACCACATACTTAACTTTTATAATATGTAATAATCGAACCTTACAATTTTTACAAATGTGATAATACAACCCGATAAGTTTTAGGAATGTGCTGATATAACCCTATCAGTTTTCATAATGTGCTGATATATCCCTTACCTATTACGGCGGCGGTGCAGCAGTGGTTTGGCGGTGGTTCGGTGGCAGTCCGGCGGCAATCCAGTGGTGGTCCGACGAACTATTAGGGTAAATTTGTCAACTCAAATTCATATTTTAACACTAAGGATATTTTAGACATTTTACACAGTCAATGCCGAAAAATGAAAGTCAATACCAAAAATGAGGTTTGAAGGTTATATTGACACTTACATTAACTAGTTAGGGTTAATTTTGCCTTACAAGTTATCTGAGGATTATATTGGTATTTAGTCAAGTATTTAGGGTTCTATTGGTATATATCCCAAATTTTTATGTTTTTTACATGAGGGAAGATCACGGCTCAACAGTTTTGTATGTTGAGGGGTCAAGAGTATTCAAAAAAGAAAAAAAAGATAAGAGGTAAAAAACGAATGATGACAAGAGTTTAGGAGCCATAGAAATAGTTTGCCCAATAAATAAAACCTGAAGGTCAGACTAAAAGCTTTAGATGATCCAAGAAAGCGGCATATCGGAAAACCTTCATCAAAGCCAGAGCTGTAAATACTAGTGGAGAATAGGCCTATTCAAAGCGTTTATACCAGACCAGTGTGCCTTCTCTAGCTCCACCTTTGATCGTCAATAATCAAAGGCGGTCAAAAAACCTCCTTTGATTGAGGTACAAATTCAGTTCATTTATTCATGACCTAATACTGAGGTTCTAAAAAAAACTTGCTGGCGGCTCCGACAACTTTATCTATTGCAGCATTCCATACCTATAGAACGAAAAGATATATAATTATTCCCTTGATTCACCACGCACAAATAATCATCTACGGGCCTTTCATTTTGTCAGGTGCCGGTGAAGACGATTAGTGGTACCGGGTTGGAGGAGTGAAGATGGAGATCGGCTGGTGGCGGGCGGTGTGAGTGACGATTGGTGAGCGCTAGTGCAGCAAGAAGGAAATAACTGGTGGAGAGCATTGGTGGTGCTAGTGGAAATTGGCTAGTGGCGAGCGCTATGAGTGAAGACCGGTGAGTGGTGGCACAGGAGGCGAACAGTGACAAAAGAAGAAAGGAGGCGGTGGTGAAATGAGAAAAGAGGGTTGACTCATGACTTGTGTTTTTCTAGAAAAGAAAAAAGTTAAAACCCTAAATCAGTGGGTTTATATATTGTGTGAGAAAGACATCCCATTAAAGGCGATTCTACAATAGAACCGCCTTTAATCAATTTTCATTAAAATGAATGGGTGACTTGCCCAAATTATATCATATTTTTGGCACATTCTAACTTTGTAATAGATTAGGGATATAATTTGAAGTAACCCGACATTTTAACAATTAGAGGGTTAGGATGATATCACATGTTTTATGTCCCAATTCTTTGATTTATGAAGTGTTTTGAAGATCATTTTGAAGAATCCCCTTTCAAGAGTTCGAGTTTGAAGAGTTTGAGATTGAAGAGGCGACGAAAGTTAGAAGCGAAGACCAATTATTCTAAAAATTGGTAGAAGCTGTGCAGAACACTTGACAAGGCCAGTGTCAATTTGACACGGTCAGTGTACACGACCAGTGTCAATTTGACACGGTTAGGGGCAAAGAGCCCAACAACCATTTTATTGCTTTTCTCTTTTATTTCCTAGACTATAAATACCCTCATTTTCTCCCCCATTTAAGACATAAACTCTCTATCTTCAAAACCCTAGATTTGCATTTACTCCATCTTTTCTTCTTTTCTCCAATGATTACCATGGATTTTTGTGCTTTTGTTATGGATTTAGTTAATCTAGGCTAAATATACTCTTGGGAGTAATTGGTAAGCATGTCTACTATGAATTTGTGAGATTTGATTTCTCCTATTTGTGCTTTGATTATCAAGTATATTTTTTGCTTTCTTGTGTAGTTAATGTATGATTTAGACTAGGATGATCAACCAGTTGATGATTGTGGGTTAATTATTTGCTAAGATTTGGTCAAACTCAGGATACTTTGACTTTTTGTTGATGTGATTATTGTTAGTTGATGTTACGTTATAATTAGGAGTGACAACTAATTATGATTATTGATTGATGAAATTGCTTAGATTTGAGATGAATTTGAATGGGTTTTACTAGTTATTAATGTCGCTTACTAATAATGATTAGCATGAAGGCCGATCCTCGTAGACGTTGTTAGTAGATATATTTGTGCTATCCCGATATCATGTTAGTTGTATTGGTTCTCCATGTGTATTTCTATTCTCAGGGAAGTTTATGACGACGATAGTTTAGGCTGAACCGAGGGTAAGTGTTATTGTGTGGTGACGATCGCTCACTCTAACTATAATCGAGGAGAGGCGAGAATATTTTCACCCAAAAGCTGTTGATAAGTTCTCCAAAATATGCGATCAATGCATAAAAATAGGATGGTTAGTCGATGATAAAAGGATAACTAGAAATGTAAACCAATTGCTCCCAAGACACGTTATAACCTTAATTACATTTTTCGTGCTAGTGTGTTCGTAGTTATATGGTTTCCCCTAATTGCTGGTTAATTTAGTTATTTAAAGTACTCGTAGTTTTTTCTAAAATCAAAACCTCTCAACTTGGTTACCACACCGTAGAGTGACTTCTTCGTGTGCTTTTTAATTACGCTTAACACTCGATAAAACCCTTTTTCCCTCGTGGATGACCCCGACTTTCTACTCTCTACTTTCTAGTAGTTAGCCACAATTAGGGCCTATAAATACTGTCTTTTAGAGGCACGATGACGGCCTCCCTGTCATAGAAAATGCATATTTTATTAAGGTGTTAGCGTTGCTTTTTTTGTGTTTTTTTCTATTTTTTGTTGTTGACATTTTCTTTTTTTTTGTGATTGTTTCTTGGGATAAGGGTGTATTTCTCTAGTTCTTGGTTTATGGTTGATACTCATATCAATAGACAAAAGTTAGTTGTATTGGTTCTCCATGTGTATTTCTATTATCGGGGAAGTTTATGATGCCGATCATCTAGGCAGAACTGAGGGTAAGGGTTATTGTGTGGTGCCGATCGCTCACTCTAACTATAACC
>JAULKK010000001.1:13765676-13785937 GCA_032355705.1 Rubia peregrina | reverse complement strand
ACAATTATTGTGGCTGTGTGTATTGATATTTATACTAAAGTACAAAGGGTATACAAAGCAGAATCAGATATGGAAAAGGATATACAAAATCAATCAGAAAGGGTATTCCTTTCTTAACCTGATTCTAATTGATCTAATATTCTATTACTCTCTTTCTTATCTGCGTTCCATCGACGTTTCTTATCTGCTCTCTAGTCATTGCCTAGTAAAATTCCTTAGCATAGTAAGTATTCTGGTACTCCATATAGTATAATTTTCTGGTACTCCATAGTACAATTCCTTAGCATAATAATACCCTCACTGGATATCATTTGTCGTGCCACAGATGACGAGCTTATGTTTCCACCACCATGCGCCTTCGTCGTGCTTCAAGCCTCTCTAATCGAAACCTATATCTCATCGGCAAAGGGGTAGGCGACGAGCCTAGGGTTTAGGCGGAGGTGGGGATAACGCAGCAAGCGAGGATAGGGTTTCCCGTGGTTTCCCAGTGGTGAAGAAGCTCTCAGCGGCGGAGGGAGTGGGCGACGGAGCTAGGGTGATGGTGATGGGGCTTAGGGCGGAGGTGGTGGGTGGCGCAACTGGCGGGGCTATGATTTCTGGTGGCGAGGGTGGGCTTTTGGGTGGAGCTAATAGTTCTGGGGGTGGGAAATGAGAAGAATACACAAAAGAAAGAGGTTTCCATGGATTGATTCTCAATCGGTTGGGTAAAGAATACGATGAATAACATAACAGCAGATTCCCAAGCAATAAAAGAAGGTGGCGGAAAGGCGGAGCAACGCCGGCGGAGAGGTGGAGCAATGGTGGATGAGCAGGAGAACTGAAGAAGAAGAAGAAATGAGGGTAAAATTGTCTTTAGATTTTTCAGTTTAAAGTTAGGGGTATTTGTGTCTTTTCATGTTTTGTCAATGGCTGACTTTTTGAGTCAACGCCGAAATTATGTAAAATGGGTATAATTGCACAATTTTACAAAAAAATATGAGGTTAGTTTTGCACTTTCAGATTTTACAAGGTTACATCTGCACTTTCTCAATTTAATAGGGTTATTTTTGCATTTTCCCCTTAAATATTTAAGTAATTCTTCCTCGTTTTTCAAAGTCAATCTTTATTCAACTTTAATATCTAACATTTACGACGTCGGTTGTCCGTCGCATCACATGCTGGTGAAAACAATATATAATGCAATTTCGGTAGTCCTTTTTAAACAACATATGTGATGCCGCACGCTATTCAGTAAGATTATTTACTTCATTTTTAAAAATATGTTACTTCGGTTAATATAATAATCGGGGTATATTATTCACCTCAGTTCTTTTTTAACCTAGGTAAAACATACTATTTACTTTGAAAATAAAAATAACCAAGGTAAAAAAACTTTTTGCTTCAGTTATTTGACCTAAATAAAAAAAATTGAGATAAAAGAGGTGAAATAATAGATCATTTTTCTTGTAGTGAATAGGGCTTGAATATAAAATATAGAATGAGGATCCGACAAACATCCCTTCAAATGTAAAATACAAGAGTAATCTTCACATATTCATCATCACACACGTTACAACTACAATAAGAAATAGAAGATCAAAAGATATCTCTTGTCTCAAAACATATGTACAATAATATATTTTTGTCATCACCAATTTCCACTCCAATGTCAAATTTAATTTCTCTCTTGTCTCAACAAATAGATTAGCCACCAAATCCACCAGAGGAGACAAAAATCAAAACAGTTCCCATCAGACGTGTGAAGTTTCTTGAATTTCTCTACCCATCAGTTTTCTGCATAGCTCATCTGGGTCTATGACTCTGTCCCCACTCACCTGCATGATAATTTACCACAGTAAACCTTAAATTTCCAGATTCGTTAATCAAGACTTTAGCAATCGTTTAACGGATATAGAAACAAGTACTAGTAAAACTTACCACAGTAAATCGTAATTCATGCAAGTTAACGTACGTAGGTTTTCTTACCTCTGATTGAATAACGTGGAGTAGTCTTTCATGAGCCCTAGTTGAAATGCAGTTTTTGATGGACATGCCTTCTGATACAAGAATTTTGAGTATTTTTGAAACAGGTAAATCTTTGATATTATTTATTCCGATGTTCACAGTAATTTCCATCCCTTCCTTGCAATGTGTTGCCTTTATAATAGGCAACTCACGACTAACATTCAAACATGGTTCTCCGACGACAACGTCATTCTGAAGGGATTTGTTGAGCTCCTCTCTTTTGTTCTTCAGCTCTTCCACCTTATTTTTCATGTGTAATATGTACTTAATTGTTCCTTCAAGATGATCTGTTATCGATCGTCTCTTCTGCAGTTAAATAGGGAAGGAGATCATATAGAAGTTCGCATTTTAATTTTTGCACAGTTGCGAAATAAAAGAAAACGGTTAATGTCCCTTTGAACGGGTCAATTTTATCATCAAGTTGATGAATATATTCATGTTTATAGGCTGTTTGTTTTTCATTCTATTCAATTATTTGAAAATGAAAGCATATATAACATAAATAAGAGAATACACTTTTTGACTAAAACAATATTTTAATTTATTCTTGTATATTTGACTTCATCAAGTAACTCATATGGAACCTCAATTATTTTTTACTGGTCTGATATCTATTTTATCATGGTACCAGTGATTTGGCCATCCATCTTCTTCGGAATTGTATCTTACGTACTATCACCACTCATCTTACTGCTAATGGTGCTACTACCACTGTTGTTGCTGCTACTAGCTACTGCCGTTGCCGCCACTAATGTTGTTGCTACTGCTACTGCTACTACTGGTACTGAAACCTCTCGACAATTTCAAAATCTTCTTGATAAGATGGCCAGCTTTAATCTCCATGCTCCAATTTGAGGAGGATCACAGAGATATTATATTACATTCCTATTTCTATTTCTATTAATGTTTAGACTCATATATTTCTATCATAAAACTACTCCTATTGAGGAGTAATTGATAGAATGTAGAGGTGACCCATAATCTGATAAACTATTGATTTTCAATCATCAATGTGATCAGACTCTTTAATTACAGCTTGCTAGCTATGATATAGTTTGGTAAATATTAATTATAAAAGAAATTCCTGCCCGGGTCGCTCATTGTTAGAGTTTCACTTTGTTGGTTGACAGAGTTATAATTCAATATATAAGATCATGGATCATCCCAACATAGTACCAATTGGTATTATGATAGGAACCATGATTCTAATACTCATCAACGGACACTATTCGTTCATACATTAAAAAGTAATGTAAAAGTAAAAACTGAAGAGACTAGAGAATACCTGAAGATGCGCAGAGGGGATGAGAGAATGCAGATTTTGGCAGAGAAAAGTCATTTCTTGTCTTCTTTTCCTCTCAACATCTCTATGCATGATCTTCTTGATGAGGCTGTCTTTTGTAACCTTCGTGCGAGCCGCCCCAACATTATCTGGGGTTCCGCCGGTGCTCAACTTCCTTCGGCGGCTGACTGTTTTTATCGGCATAGCATCCGTTCCAAAGAGATGGGAAGGGTCCTCAATGGCATTCATGTTTTCTTGTAATGTTATTGTCTCTGGTTGTGATTGTTGTTGTTCACAATTAATGAACTGGAAAAGTTCATCGTGTTCACCTAACCATGGGGAAGAAAACATTGTTTGATGAATGTAAGCTCAAAAGTACTACTAGTAACTTATTAATTTGATGCTCTTTTGTTGGATTATGATTAGCCTATTTATACTAGCACGAATAGAAGCTTTATTAATGATTTCTTAATTGGTCACGATATCCCCAACTAATTATTGAGGACGATTTTCAGGTGCTATTTCTATCCAGATTTGGTATGCGTGCGGGGCTACATTGTCAAATCAAGCCGGGAGATTTCAAAACTAAAATATTAATATGTTCCTCATGACTAAGTTGGACATTCTACGTTGATAAAGTGTTAGGAAATACGGCATTTTCATAAATTTATGGATAGTTTATAGTGGTTTTTACCTTAAATGTTGATTTTTTTAATAGAATTGAAATATTGTATTTTAAAAGTAAACAAGTAATAATATGAATTTGAATGTGAATGTGAAAATACAAAAAAAATATACAGAAAAATTATTTTCAATTTTTTTAAAAAAATTAGTTTGTAATTTAAAAAATGCAGTGTATAACGTAAAAAAATAAGTGGCTAATCCATAAGCTTATGGACAGGCCACCTGCTTAGGCGACTAATGTCTTCTTTGTTTTGCAATAAATTGAATTGAATTAAACTCAGCTAAAATTAATTAATAAGATGAATATAAGAATAATAATAATGTTACAAAACTAAGCTATATTTTATTTATTGAAATTGAGCTAAAATCTGGCAGACTGAATTGAAATGAATTGTGTTGAACTGAATTCCTCAGGGCGAGGTAGTGCGGGAGCCTCGACACGAATAAGCCCCAAATGTGATTATGTTCAAACACCTCATTTTTAAACTCCAAAAAATTAAGAGATAAGTGTTTTTATAACCCTACCTACTTGACATAAGTGTCAATATAACCCTCAGATAATTTTAAGTGTAAAAATAACCCTACCTAGTTGATGTAAATGCCAATATAACCCTTAAACCCATTTCCGGTGACATGCGGCGGTCCGGCGGCGGTCCTGCAGTGGTCCAATGAAAATGGAGTTTGATGATTATATTGGCACTTACATCAACTAGGTAGGATTATTTTTACACTTTAAAATTATCTAAGGGTTATATCGACACTTATATCAAGTAGGTATGGTTATAATGGTATATATATATTTTTTAAAAATAATTTGTAATTGTACATAGTTAAAGGAGAAAAGTTCGTTTTAACCCTATTTTTGGATGAAAGTGCAGAACTACCCTTGTAAAATCTGAAAGTGAAAAAATAACCCTGGTCTTAGTTGACCAGAATGTCAACGACCAATTTGACCGAATTTTTATGAAAAGCCGATTATACCCCTATTTAAAAACTAAATCTTCACCGATGAAAATCTTCACTCATCTTCTAGCCCTAGCGGCGAAGGCGACGTCTCTGAGGTTGGGTCTTCTTCTTTTTCCCAGTCGACCAAAACTTCTTCTTTTGTGACTTTTCTAGTCGACGACATCTTCTTCTTCGTTCTAGTGGAAGCGGATCAGAATAGCGAGAGTAGGAGCGGCGGGGGCTTAGGTTTAAGCGGGGAGCATACTGGTGGCTATGGAGGCAGATGGATCCATTCGCCAAGCCCCGTCGACGGAATTCGCCTAGTCCCGTTGCGGTGGACTTGAAGACGGCGTTGCCATAGGAGGCAGAAGTATAAGAAGAAAAGAGGTAAATAAAAAGGCAGCGGCGGAAAGAGTGGCGAAGTAGGAGAAAAAAAAGAAGAAGAAGCTGAGGAAGAAGAAATAGTGAGGGATAACGGCGTCGGCGGCAACACGGTGGCGTCGTCGACACCAATAGCAAGTGGTGGCCATGGTGTGTTTGGAGTAGCTGAAATAGAAGAAGAATAAGTCGATGGGGTAGAATTGTCATTAGTTTTAAGTCCAGGGGTATTTCTATCTTTTTATCATTAGTCAAGGCCGAATTTAAATCGGTCAACACCGGAAATCGGCCACGGGGCTAAAATTGAACATTTTTACAATCATATAGGGTTACTTCTGCACTTTCAGATTTTACAAGGTCATTCCTGCACTTTCTCAATCTTATAGAGTTATTTTTGCACTTTTTCCAAGTTAAAGATACTAATGATCAAACTTTTTTGACTCAACTGTTAAAAGTCAAAATGTATCGCTTATGCTATGATAGAGGGAGTATATAAATTTTGATTCGAAAAATGGAATCCTGAATTATTGAGATTGTTTGTACTCCCTCCGTTTCTTTAACAATGACACATTTTCCTTTTTGGATTGTTTATTTTATATTGGCACACTTTTCATTTTTGGTAAGATTTCTTCAGTTTCATCCACTCATTCTAAATTTTACATTCTACATTCAATTTCATCCACTCATTTTCTTCTCCTAAATCTAAGCACCTACACCTAGTGTGTCATTGTTAAAGAAACGGAAGGAGTATGTGTTTTTGCACACGTGCCCCTAAATTATTTACCCAATACTCATGTCCATCTTAATTTACTGTATGTATTACAAAGTTTGTAAATCAGTTTAAAACATTTTAATATGCATTGATTAGGCAATTTTTGACTCACACATTATGTACTTGTGTATTACAGTGTGCTGGTTTGAAATTTTCAAATTTATAACGGTTAAAGTTTGATGGTAAATTTTGTTGATTTATAATCAATTGTAAGATAAATATTAAATAGATATTATAAATATTAATTACGAGATCTATGTACTCCCTCTGTTTCACTATGTTTGGCACATTTAAAAATTTTGTATGTTTTTCTAAGATTGTCACATTTCTTTAATGGCAAAAAGTACATCATTCTCAAAGTTTCATTAAACTTTTTACTTTCTTCACTCAATTCTCACCACACATTTCAACTTGCAAAAAAATAATACCACATAAACCTATGGTGACAAATATAGTGAAACGGATGGAGTATCTTTAGTCTTTAAAGAGTCAAGTGAAATGAGAGATGGAGTATTTTTTTTTAATAGTAGAAGGGACACCTAAAACGTTCTTTGGAGTTTGAACACCCAACGGGAATAATACAAAAATTTGAGTGAGACGGTCTCACTTATTCTTATGGTGAGAATGATGGTCTAAATATAATTATTTAAAAATGAGAAATGACATGGGGTATATTATGTAATTTTTAAAACTTTACTTATTACTTTGTCTCACCATGACTTATGGTGAGACGGTCTCATATGAGTCTTTCTCCAGGAATAAACACATATGAAAAAGGAACAAAGAAGTGTATAGGATACCTTCGGATATCATTTGAAAGCGGAAAATAAAAATTAACATGTATCTCCTCTGTCCATCCCAATCAAAAGTTTGCACTTTCTATTTTCGTCTAATCCAACAAAAAATTCATATTTTAATTATTTTCTCATTCCAATTAATATTTATCAGTGAAATTTGATCAGATTAATCCAAACGCTCACATTTTCTGTCATATCAATATGTATAAATATCCGTGCAAAAAGTAATAAAAATCTTTGATTGGAACTGGGAAAAAAAAGGAAATAGTACTAGCTATGAAGTGGTTGAAAACAACATAGCCATATATTTAGTGATGCAGGCATTGACAAGAACATGGGATGTTAATTCTAATTAGACTACTTTGCATAGGGACATCTTATGCTTTAATTCGTGGATTTGTTCATCCTTACAATCAAAGTGGCACTGAGGTTAAAGTCACTCGGTTCACCAACCCTCTAAATTGGCCTTTTGTGTGTCGTGGCCTGATGTCAGCATCGGCACACTTTAAACCGTGAAGTGTGGAGTTGCCCAAGTGTGGTGGATGCTAATGGGTAAATGGTGTGTCCATATTCACCTAGTACCAATAATTTAATATTTACAAAATACAATGGGGAATAATTATTATTTAATATAATAGATAAGAGCAAGTACATTATTTGAGTTAAAAGGTAGAGTGATTATAATATACAATGTTTTAATTTTTTTTTTAAAGTTAGTTTTATTCAAAAGTTGTTAGGGTTCTAGCAAAGCAGCGGAATATGCCATGAAGATTAGCAGCAACGAGCGGCGAGTGGCGGAGATCCTTGTGGTGGCGGCGGCTAGGAGCAGCGGTGACAGGAAGGACAAGACAGTGGTGTCGAGTTTATGACAGGCCTAGATCACACACATTCAGCCCAAGAAGCCTAGTGAAGTTATCTTCTGTAATAACAAACTGACGCGAAGCGAACAATCAGCCCAAGACTCAAAATACACGACAGGAGATCATGTCTATCCTACATACTCAGAAGACAATCGTGCAACTACCACGATGACCATGATGACCACGACTCTCGTGTCAAGCACCACCCTTGTGGCTGCAACTCGGGGATCCTGTAAATATAGGAGAAATCGAGAAAACGAGGTAAGTCACAAAGTATCCTTGAAATTATACTCTCAAGAGGTAAAGTAGTAAGTTTAGCATCAGAGCTTTTACCTCGTTCCAATCACCATCAAGGAGAGGAGCACCGTCATTTAGAATAAACCAATCACATCAAAATTCAATTCCAGAAGAAAAGAAATTCAAGACCATCCCAGAAGGTAAGGAATTGTAGTTTAAGACAATCCTAGATGGAAAGGAATTTTAGTCTAAGACAATCTTACATGAAAGGAAATTCTAATTAGAAATTACAAAATATCCCAATAAATTGTAGATTAATCATAATCACGTAAGTATATTTTTTTTAAAAACCAATTCTTATATGTATCAAATAGTAAGGCATATTTATTGAGAAATGTGAGAATTATAAATTAGAATGAAATCATTTATTGTGTTGGAAACATATAACAACTAATCAATAAAAGTTAAAATCATAAAAAATCTAATTGTATACAAATTCTAAGTTTAAGCCTAGTTACAAAAGAGAGAGATCAATTTTAATTTTTTTTTTCAAATATGAAATTTATGACATTATTAGATAAACATAGGGACTAATTTAATTTTTAAAATTTTGATTTTTTAAACTCTTGGAAGGTGGATTGAAGGTAACACTGTTAGTAAATTTGAGAATTGATCAATAATGATCCATATTTGAAGGGAGGAAATAATATTAATTATGAACAATTCTAAACTCGGAACACAAAATCTTGTTTTTGGCAGCCTAAACTTTAGGTCAGGGTTAATTGTGCAATTATTGTAAGTTTTATTTGGGATGGAGTTTTTTAAGAATATGATAATAAATCTAGGGACCTATTCTGCAATTATAAAAAATCTATATAAATATTAAAATAAAGATTTTTCATTTACTTTTCCTGCTCCTCCTCCATTTCTAGAAACTGCTCGAGAACCGCTTCGTCGCCGAGAAACTCCTCTCTGCCGCGAACCGCTCCTCTGCCTCGATTCGTTCCTCCTCCGCGCCGTCTTCTTCTTACAACAGCGATTCTTCTCTTCCGCCGTTCACGATATTCCGCTGCAACGTTGTCAGATCTGCATTTCACGATAATCATCGTCGGCGTTCCTCTGTAATTCGCGTCAACGTTTGCTTTTATCGACGTTGTCGGATCTGCATTTTATTGTTGAGGTACTTAACTTTTTGCTGATGTTTTGTAGCTTTGTTTCTCTTATGTTGATGTTTTTCAAAATTCGTGTGAAGTTTAATGATATGAATTGATGTTTTGTCCTTTTTTTTGATTGATATGGATTGATATTTGCATATATTTTTCTTTTCATATTGATGTTTTTTATTTTCCGGCTGAAATTTTGGTAATAGGGAGCTGATGTTTGTAGTGTTATTTTTCTGATGCTGATGTTTTTCATTTTTCGAAGAATTTTATTGTTGAGGTACTGTAACGTTTTGCTAATGTTTTGTAGCTTTGTTTCTATTATGTTGATATTTTTCAATATTCGTGTGAAGTTTAATTAATATGAGTTGATGTTTTGTCCTTTTTTTTTATTGATATGGATTGATATTTGCATATATTTTTTTTCTCATATTGATGTTTTTCATTTTCCGGATGAGGTTTTGGTAATAGGGAGCTGATGTTTGTAGTGTTATTTTTCTGATGCTAATGTTTTTCATTTTTGAATGAGGTTCAGGTATTAGGAGTTGATGTTTGTAAATTCTTGGTGATATGTGTTGATATTTGTAGTTTTTTTGGGTATATGGGTTGATTTTTTTGCTCTCATTTTGATGTTTTTCATTTTCTAGGGGAGTTTTAGGTGATACGAGTTGATGTTTAGGTGACATAGGTTGATTAGTTGTAGTTTTTTTCTTCTTATGTTGACATTTTTCATTTTCTGGATGAAGTTTAAGTGATAGGAATGGATGTTTTTAGTTTTTGGTTGACATTAGTTAATTTTTGTAGTTTCTATTAAAAAATTGATAATTGAAGATTTGTTGATGTTACTATGATTTTTAGTTGATGTTTTGTTAGTTGTAGTCGACGTTTTTTCAATTTTTTATCGATTTATACTTTATTTTTAATATATTTTTAAGGTCTTATTTGTGTTATAATGTATTTTTTGCTCCATTTTTTGATTTGATGTTATTCTATTTTCCGTTGATGTTTTGCTATTTTTTGTTGATGCTTATAATTTTCAGTTCGATGATTATATTAATTTTTTGCACTTTAAAATATTTTTTCTGATTTTTTTGAATTTTTTTCCAGATTGCAGATGGAAGGAAAATGATGGGGGAAATTGAACAAAAAAACCCTTGAATAAATATTAGCGATTGGTCTCTGTAATATTATTAGAAATATGTCCGTGTAAAATTATTAGAGATAAGTACCTGAAGCTAGGATATAGCTAAAATTGTATAAAGACCCCTGCCTAAAATTTAGGATGTCTCACATGAGACCATCTCAACTTGAAATTGGTAATTTAACCAAAACAATGTGAATGTAAAATAAGATGGATAGTTGGCGTAATTAGCTGGGTTGTGTTCACTGTATCAGATACAAGGACCGGTGAAATTGGTTGTTGGGTGCGAGGTAGGTGAATCAGTTTGAGGCCTTTGTCAAATTTGCATACCTCCAGTCCAGGTCAGGTCTTGCTTTTACGTTGCACCGGTCAATTTGCTAATACTTCTTTATTTATTTTTTAGTAACGCATGTCTTAAAGCTTTTGGATTCTGGGAACCAGAGAGTGGCCGTTTTCCCCCATCCAGACACAGAAAGATTCAAAGATTTTTAAAAGCCAAAATTTTGAAAAAAGCGTCTTTTCATAGGCATGTGAAAAAGTATGGTTGAATTAGAATTATAGAAATATAAAAGATTTTAATTGTAATATTAAAAAATATTATTCAACGTGCAGTGGTTATAAGTTTATGACTCAATTAATGCAATTCAATTTTTTTTATCTTGATTCCTTCTAATTCTTAATTTAAGCCTTAGTTTCCCTATAATTTATGAAAATATCATTTTTAAGAGATTGACTATTTTTTCTTAATTACCCCTTATAAAATGAATCTTTTTTTCCCTTCTTAAAACTAAAGGAATAGTGAGAGTTGAGTTGGAAAAATAAAAAAATAAATTGAGTTATAAAAAGTTGTAGGAATCTTGCCACAATAAAAAACAAAAAGAGAACGAGATAAATCTCTCTCTTTGTGCGGGGAAAACACACTGGAGGTGGAAAAAGAGGATCATGGCGAATGGACGGGGCCGGCCAAGGAAGAAGGTGGTCCTGTCACCAGAGGAATGGAGGAATGCTAGGTCGGAAAAGGTGGAGACACACAAAGAGGAAGAAACAACGGAGGAAGAAACAACGGAGGAAGAACTTGGAGAAGATGATCAGATTCAAAACAAGGGGGATCAGAGCAAAATCAAGGTAACTGAACCGAATTCAACTGAAAATAGGTGGGATAAACTGTGGGTAGACATTATTAGTCGGAATCGAGTTCAGGGGAATGGACTGCAAATGAATTTTATTGCTCCCGAAATTGTGGTGGGTGGTAAGGAAGTTGAGATTGAATTGGATGATATTGAAGATGAAATTAAATATTGGGATTCATCTTTATTATGTATGTTATAGAGGGTGAATTGACTATGAATGCTCTTAAGAGATGCATGATTAGAATGTGGACATTTGTGGCTTTAAAGAAAATGCTCTATAATGATGAAGGATATTTTATCCTGAGATTTAAGTCAGTCCAGGATAGGGATGAAGTGATGAGAAGAGGACCGTATAACATCCAATATGACTATGTTCCTGCATAAGTGGAAGAAGAACTTTTCATTGAAAATGACATGGTTAGAAATGTGCCTATTTGGGTGAAACTGCCAAGTCTTCCACTGCATCTTTGGGGTGTTAATAGTCTGAAAAAAATTGGAAGCGCGATTGGGAACCCTATATGTACTGATGAATGTATGGCTAACAAGTTAAGGGTCTCATATGTGAGAGTTCTGGTGGAAATTGATACTAAACAGAAGATCCTTGACTCGATTACAATCAATGATGTGGAGGGTTACAAGATACAACTGGATATTGCATTGGAGTGGAAACCTTAACTTTGTGAGAAATGTCAGATGGTAGGGCATGTGTGCAGAAATGAGACAGTAAAGAGTAAGATCATACAACAGTGGAAACCAAAAACTGTAGTACACACTGAAAAAGAGGAAATTGTGGAAAAGAAAGAAGTGGCTCAATTAGAGAATATAGTTGAGATGAGTAAGGAGGAAGAATGGAGTGTAATAAAAGCTAAAATCAAAGGAAATGAGAAAGAAACTGAGATTCAGAACCTGATCAAGAAACTGCAATCAAAACTGAAAACCAGCAAAAAAGGGAGAAACGAGTAATCTGGGGGCTTGGCCTGGCCTGGCAGATGCCTATAGGAATGTGCCATGATAGTTACATGGAATGTGAGAGGGATGAATAATGCAACAAGAAGTAGAGATATTGCAACCCGTCTCTCTTATCCAAATTTATTGCTTGTTGTGCTAGTTGAAACAAGGGTGAGAAAGGACAAAAAAAAGATGTGAGGAAGAGATTTGGCACTAAATGGAGTTATGCTGACAATTATAACTAGCATCCAAATGGAAGAATTTGGGTTTTTTGGGATCAAAGGAAGCTGGATGTAATAGTTTTACAGAAGACTAAGCAGATAATTGGCTGTGAAAGCAGGGAGAAAAATGGTGTACTATGGACATACTTTGGAGCTATTTATGCCAGTAACCACCTGAAGCAGAGGAAAACCTTATGGAGTGATATTGAAAAACTGGTGAATAAGGTTCAGGGACCATGGATACTTATGGATGATTACAAAAAAGTCTTAACCACCAGTGATAGAATTGGAGGTAATGATGTTATGGTTCACGAATTCTAGGACTTAGAGGAAATGATGAAAAAGCTAGATTACATGAATGTGATAGTATTCATGAGTATTATACATGGTCTAATAGATATGTTGATGGAGTAATATATTCAAGAATTGATAGTGAAATTGCAAATGTTGAGTGGTTTCAAAAATACCCTTCACTTCAGGTGGTAAACATGGAAGATGACACATTTGATCAAGCCATGTTGAAGCTTTGTATGTAGATTGAGCAGAGGAAAAGATGCAGAATATTAATATTCTGGAATTGCCTTTTGGAGGATGCAGAGGTGAAGGAGGCAATAAGGATCAGTTGGAGTAAAGAGTTGAAAGGCAGGCCAATGTTCAAAGTTTGGAGAACACTACTTAGAATGCAAGATGACCTGAAAAAGCACATGGGAAAGCTGAAAGGGATCTGTCAGAAACGTGAACAGGCTAGAAAGGGATTAAGCAAAGCTCAGGATGAACTGAGTAAAAGCAAAATGGATAAGATGCTGATTCAGAATGTGATTGATTGCATTGGGGGGTTAAGAAATGGGATGATATAGATGAGAAAGTGGTTATGCATAAGTAAAAAATTGACTGGCTGAGGTTAGGGGATGGGAACAATGGGTATATCCATGCTTCCTTCAAAGTTTAAAAAAAATTCTTTGGGTATCATGAAAATGGTGAAAGCAGATGGGAATGAAGCTTACAACCAGGAATAAATGGTGAAGAAAGTTGAATCTTTTTATGAACAGCTGGTTGGCAGAACTGAGGAGGTATCAAAGGGATTGACCTAAGAATAATGAGGGTAAGTAAAACTATGAGAAATGAATCTAAAAAGAGGTTAATTGCAGATGTTTTAGAAAAAGTACCTGGGGCCCTAAAAGGCATTGGAGATCTCAAGACTCTAGTTGAGGATGGTTTCTCTGCTAAGCTTTTTTAAAGTAAAATGGCAATTGATGAAAACAAATGTGATGGAGGATGTTAAATATTTCTTTGAAAATGGTAGATTGTATAGAGCAGTTAACTGTACAGTTGTTACCCTTATCCTTAAACACCCCAATGCAAAAACTGTTAAAGATTTAAGGCCAATCTCAGGTTGTACAACATTTTACAAGATAATTTCTAAAGTTCTAACTAAAAGGCTGGGTAGAGAGATTAATGAAGTGGTAGGAGAAGACCAGGCATCATTTATTCCAGGTAGGAATATCCATGATCATATATTGATAGCCTTTGAGTTGATTAGAGGTTATGGCAGGTAGAGTGGGGGTTCCAGATGTCTGTTTTAGATGGATATTCAGAAGGCCTATGACTGGACTGCTCTGGAAACCACAATGAATGAGATTGGAATTCTTGGAATATTTGTATAGTGGGTGATGATTTATGTAAAGACAGTTTCCTTCAAATATATGGTCAATGACTGCTATACTAAACTTATCACAACTAAGAGAGGGCTGAGACAAGGTGATCCCGTCTCCCATTTACTTTTTGTGATAGTTATGGAGTATATGAGTAGATGTATGAAGAGTTTAAGAGTTAATAATGACTTTCAATACCATGCTAAATGTAAAAAATTGCAATTGGTGAATTTGAGTTTTGCTGATAATGTTTTGTTACTGTCGAAAGGGGATTACAAATCTGTACAGGCCTTAATGGGTGCTTATAAAAATTGCTGAATCCACAAAACTGAAAGTGAGTGAAACAAAAATGTAAGGTGTTTTTTGGGGCTTTTTATGATGATATTAAGCAACAAGTGCTAGAGCTTACTGGTTTTGAAGAGGGTAGATTACCATTCAGGTATCTGTGAGTCCTTTTAACCAGCAGAAAGCCAAATCTGATCACCTGTCAGCCTCTAGTGGAGAAAATTATAAGCAGGTTGAAGCATTGAAGTGGTAAAACACTCAGCTATGCTGGGAGATTGGAACTGTATTGAAATGTGTTGATGCCCTATGTAGTCCTTTTTGTGGAGTGGTGGAGAAGAAGTGACAAGAAAATTCCCTATAACATGGGAGAAGGTCTGTTCTGGAAAAAAAGTATGGAGGTATGAATGTTATCTCTCTTAAAGTGTGGAATGAGGTTAATATATTAAAACTGATATGGAATTTGTGTAAGAAAGCTGATAAGCTATGGATTATATGGGTTCATGATTATTATGTACATGGTGCTGATGTTATGTACTTTAGTTTACATGGTGATTGTTCTTGGCTGTTGAGAAGTATCACCAAACTCAGAGGTAAAGTGACTGGGAATGTAGAGTGGGAAATGCAACTGGACCTGCGGAAATTCAGCATGAAAAACATGTACAAAGAGCTCAAAATTGCTCTGAGATAGTGTAGTGGAAGAGTATAATGTATGGCAATATGGCTAGGCCTAAAGCTGTTTTCTGTTTGTGGATGGCATTACACAGGATGCTGGCTACTAAGGACAGGCTGATAAGGTTTGGTTTAACAGTGGAGGCAAAATGTGCTTTTTGTGACAAGGATGAAACCATAAAGCATCTGTACTTTGAGTGTCAAAAAACTTGCAAGGTTTGGGAATCAGTGCTGAAATGGTTACAGATCCAAAGAAGAGCAGGAAACTGGGATACTGAAACTACTTGGATACTACAAAGAGTAAATGGTAAGGGATGGAGAAGTGTAATGATGAAAATTGTAGCAAGTGAATGCATCTATAGGATATGGAAATGGAGAAATGAAGTGTGCTTTGGGAGGTTTGAAACTGATGATAGAATTGTTAATAATATCATTGAATGTATTGCAACTAGAATTGGATGAAACCTAAGTTGAGATTGCATTGTGCTAACCTTATGATGATAGTTAGTTAGTATGGTAGTAATGTAATGAGATGAGATGATGTAAATGGTGAAATTTTGATAGAAATGAAAGTATACTATTCTCCAAAAAAATTGAGTTCATAAAAGCTATTTAAGATTGACTAAAAAGATAATGTATCAATTTAAATAAATATTTTTATATAATAAGTGTAATAGTGTAATAAGATGGGAGAGAGTATATTAATTGAGGACCACTTATTCTTTTTTAGCTTTTCCTTTTAGCTAGTTATGTGCCCCATTTTCTTTTGCAGTTTATCCATAGGTCACTTTACTTTTTATCTTAAAAATATATTTTAAAAATAAAATAAATACTATATTTTATAAGTTAAAACAAGTAATAATGTGTATTTGAATAAAAAAATATAATTTAAAAAGTATAATATTTAACTTTTGAAAATTTTAAAATTTAATGTGTAATTTAACAAAATATATAAGTAATAGAATACAGTAGACTGTCATAAGTTAAAATGTGTCATTTGCCAGAAAAACTCCTCTTTTATTTTCTCCCCTCATTTTTTTTGTGAGATATTCAAATGTGCAACCTTTTATATGGACCCCAACTGTCTATAAGGGTTAAATTAATTAATTATATAATAATTAAAGTACTCCCTCCATTTCACTATGTTTGACACACTTACCATTTTCTTATACTTTTCTAAGATTGTCATCTTTCCTATTATGGCAAAAATACATCATATTCAATCACTCATTAAACTTTTTACTCCCCTCACTCAATTCTCTCCACATATTTTCACTTGAAAAAAATAACACCTAAACCTATAGTGCCAAACATAGTGAAATGAAGCTAGTATAAAAGTTTAACACAAGTTAATTTTGAATTTAAATATGTAATTTATATTTTAAAGACAAATGATGAAGATCAAAATTTTACAGGTAATAATGTACGTCACATTATTTAGAGAAAAGTGCTTATATGACCCTACATAATTCACATAAATGTCAATATAACTTTTTTTATATTGAAAGTGTTGATATAACCCTAGATAGTTTATGTAAGAGATAACGCACCCCTTCCGATGACTTTTAGTTGGAATTTCATGAAAAGACATTTTTGTATCATACCCCTTATTTTTCTTACCACTTTGTTTTTTCCTTCTCCGATGTGGGGAAACTCCCAAACTTTGTTTCTTCCGCCATTTCTCCCAAATTAACAAAAGGAGTTTCTTTAGTCTTCATTGTATGAACCCCGTCACCAGGGTTTCGGGACATCGGCGGGTGGGTGGTATCGGGGCGGGGGGGACCGGGTGGTGTTGGGCAGGGTGGGTTAGGTTTTAATAAGGGAGTCGGCAGAGTGGCGTCAAGCGTGGGTGGCTTCGGACAGCGTCATGCGAGGTGGACTAGGGTTTAATGAGTGTGTCAGTGGCGTTGGGTAGGGTGGGCTAGGATTTAATGGAGGTGTCGGCGGGGTGTGCCAGGGTTTAATGGGGTGTCAGCGGGGTGGCATTGAGTGTGGGTGGCATTGGTGGGGACCATCATCGGCGAGGAGATACAGTTGCGGTGGTGTAAGAATCTTGCTGTTTTTGAGTGGCTTGAATGACAGGTAAGTGGCGGTGATTAACCTCGCGGCGATAGATGGCAGCGGAAAGAGAGGGTCATTGTTAAATGCGAAGAAGGTGAGCTTGAAGTTAGTGGTGCTAAAATTGAGGCGGTGGCGGTGATGATGATAAAATCAATGGAAATGGTGGTGGTGAAATCGGGCCGGTGATGGTTGGTGGTAATGAAGTCGGGGGGTGAAAGGTAGTGGTGGTAAGGCTGGCTGGTGGTGACGGCGGGGCTGGGTAGGTGGGGTGGTGGCGAGGCGATAGCAAGCTGACAGCGTTAGTGGTGGTGAGGGAAAAATGGTCCTAACACTTTTAGGTTTTAGGCCAAAGGGTATTTTAGTCATTTTATATGTGGTCAACTCCGAAAATGATGCCTTAGGGTTATATTGGCACTTAGGTCAACTATTTAGAGTTGTTTATGCACTAAAAATTATCTGAAAGTTATATTGACACTTATTCAAGTAGGTAGGGTTATATTGGTATATATCTTTATAATTTAACCATAAAACATTCAAATACAATTTTGAATATTTTAGATGTATATATTAGTCTTTCAAGTATAATGCAGAGTAATTAAATTAATTATCACTCTTAAGGCTAAGTATCTACTTATGAGTGATTCAAGATGAATGCTTATTGTAATTTAGGCAAATTAGTATCTCAAGGTACCAAGAGCACTGTATTGTTAAAAATATTTTTATGTATTGTAAATTATAAAAATGTGGTTTCTCTTAAGAAGTGCATTATTACAATTTAATTACTATAATTATTATATAAATATTGTAATGTACATATAATAGTATTGAAATATACATTCTAATTTATGACGCACGTTCATATTATCTTAAAGTACGATATATGAACTGAAATTTTAAATGACGTGTCATATTAATATGAATATTCATTTATAATTTCAGTCTTTTCCTAAACCATACTTCCTCCCAACAATGCATAATTTCCCTTTTATTCTGTTTTTGAAAATAGTCATATTTTTATTTATAGTAAAATATAAATTATTTTCAGTCATCCAATCGTTTTACTGAATTTTCTTGATGTGTTTTAATTGAAAGAATGATAACCCTTGAAGAATAATGTGTTACTGACAAGAATAAATAGAGTAAAAAAGGAAGACTAGTACTAGTACAACTCTAGTCTAGTCAAAAACTCTATATAGAATCAAATCAAATCAATACTTGGCTTATTCTAACACCCCCCTCTCAAGTGAAGCGTCAGATGCTCAGCGACGCACATCTTGGATCGGAAGAACTTGAATAGCGGACAAGAGAGTCCTTTGGTGAAGATGTCTGCAATCTGAAGAGCAGTGGGAACATGAGCAACATGCAGGTTGCCAGAAGCAACCAACTCTCGAACAAAATGATAGTCGATGTTAATGTGTTTCACCCGCTTGTGTGCCACTGGATTCTGAGCTAAAAATATAGCGCTACTGTTGTCACATAATAGTAGAGGGGAACCAGAAAGCGGGACTCGAAGATCACAAAGTAAGTGAGTGAGCCAAACAACCTGTGAAGCGGTGTTGGCAAGAACACGATACTCAGACTCTATACTGGATCGAGAAACAATGAGCTGTTTCTTGGCACTCCAGGAAACAAGGTTCCCGTCAAGAAAAATAGCATATCCATAAGTAGACCGACGAGTCTTCAGGCAGCGGGCTCAGTCAGCATCTGAATACCCCAACACTTCAGGAGAACTAGCAGAACAAAAGCTAAGACCAAAATGAAGTGTATCACGAACATACCGTAGAATCCGTGTAACGGCAGTAAAATGATCATCTCTGGGGTCTTGAAAATACTGGCTGACAGTGTTGACTGAGAAAGTCAAGTATGAACGGGTGATGGTGAGATACTGAAGAGCCCCAACGAGCGAACGATACAGAGTTGGATTCCTGGAAGGAGGACTGGCAAACTGTGCAACTGAGATCCAGACACAAATGGCGTAGAGACTGGTGCCGCATCAGACATACCAGTCCGAGTCAGATTATCCTGAACATACTTCGCTTGGCCAAGTAGTAAACCTGACGAAGTAGATGTAACTTCCAGGCCAAGAATGTAATGAAGGGCACCGAGATCCTTGATCGCAAACTCTCGATGTGTCCAATCAATGAACTATCGAAGAAGAGTCGAGTCATTTCCTGTAAGAATGATATCGTCCACATACATAAGGAGATATAGTAACGACGACCCTCTCGAAAGAACAAATAGCAAATTTTTGGCTGAGCTGCACCGAAAACCAAGCTGAATCAAATAAGTGCTGAAACGCTGGAACCATGCCCGAGGGGTCTGCTTAAGATCATAAATAGCCTTTCGCAAGCGACAAAACATAATCCGGATGGATAGGGTCTTGATATCCAATGGGTTGCTTCATATATACCGGAGCAATGAGAACGTCATTAAGAAAAGCGTTCTTGACATCCAGCAGATGAAGCGGCCAGGAACGCATTGTAGCAATGGCGAGAACCGTCCGAATAGTGGAGACTTTGATCACGGAATTGAAAGTGTGGTCAAAGTCACCCATTTTGATATAACAATATTAGCATCCGAAGGTCGAGGCACCAAGTCCCAAGTGTGCTGGCTACGGAGAGCCGTCATCTCATCATCCATGGTAGAAACCCAAGCCGGATCCTGATGAGCCGTGCGATAATCCGTGGGCTCAGACTGAGCAAGTAGAGCAGCAGTAAGACCATGAGCAACAATGTCTGAATAATCCCTGCGCCGAATAGCACCAATAGTCGACCTAGTAGCCATTTGATGAGTGTGAGGCCGAGTTGGACAGACCGGAGGAGAAGTCATGACCAGTGAAGTGACCGGTGAAGGCACCGGTGAACCGAGTTGGTTGGTCGGTGAACTAGGTGAGTTGGTCGAAGGTGAGGTGGGCGGAGCAAGATGCATCGGAGCAGCCACTGGATGGTCTGAACTGGCATAGCAGACAGAATAGGGTGCCGTAGTCGATGAGCCAGGAGAGCTGGAAATCGAAGTGACATGTCGAGTAGGAGGAG
>JAULKK010000001.1:13710673-13727053 GCA_032355705.1 Rubia peregrina | reverse complement strand
TATTAACTGCCGAACACGTGTCTTGGATAACGTGCATAAAGCACTTATGCCAATATTAGTGGGACGGAGGGAGTATACTACACACTTTCCTATAAATCCACTCAAAGCACACCATTTCCAAACTCAAGAAAGATCCTCCCTTTACCATCCACATTGAGAACAGAAAAAATGAAGGACTTCTGGACAACTCTGGCTTCAGTAATGGGGGTGTGGGCTTTCTTCCAAAGCGTCCTCCACGCCGTCTTCCCGCCGGAGCTCCGTTTCGCGTCCCTCCGCCTCTTCAACCGCTTCTTCAACTGGTTCTCCTCCTACTGCTACTACGACATAACGGAGATCGACGGCGTCAACACCAACGAGCTCTACAACGCCGTCCAGCTCTACCTCAGCAGCTCAGCCTCCATCACCGGCAACCGCCTGAGCCTGACGCGCGGCCTCAACTCCAGCGCCATCACCTTCGGCCTCTCCAACAACGACCGGCTGATGGACTCGTTTAAGGGCGTCACCGTGCTGTGGGAGCACATCGTCACGCAGCGCCAGGCGCAGACTTTCTCGTGGCGGCCGCTGCCGGAGGAGAAGCGGGGGTTCACGCTGCGCGTGAAGAAGCGCAACAAGGCGGTCATCCTGGGCTCCTACCTGGATTTCGTCATGGAGAAGGCGGTGGAGATTCGCCGGAACAATCAGGATCGGCTGCTTTACACCAACTCACGCGGCGGCTCGCTCGACTCGCGCGGCCACCCGTGGGAGTCCGTTCCGTTCAAGCATCCCAGCACTTTCGACACTCTGGCGATGGACCCCGTGAAGAAGACGGAAATCATGGACGATCTCAAGGATTTCGCGTGCGGCGAGTCCTTTTACCAGAGGACCGGCCGCGCGTGGAAGCGTGGTTACTTGCTCTACGGTCCCCCGGGGACCGGCAAGTCGAGTATGATCGCCGCCATGGCTAATTTCTTGGGTTACGATATCTATGATCTAGAGCTGACTGAAGTTCATACTAATTCCGAGCTGAGAAAATTGCTGATGAAGACGAGTTCAAAGTCAATTATTGTGATTGAAGATATCGATTGCTCCATAAATCTCACCAACAGGAAGAAGACCAACTCCGGGGGCTCCTCCCGGACTAACAGCTTCGATGTGGCGCCGCCTGGGGCTAACAATGGCGGCGAAGATGGTGGGAATTCGATTACGCTATCGGGGCTGCTGAATTTCACGGATGGGCTGTGGTCTTGCTGCGGCAGCGAACGGATTTTCGTCTTCACTACCAATCACATTGAGAAGCTCGATCCCGCATTGCTGAGGAGCGGCAGGATGGACATGCACATTTTCATGAGCTACTGTACTTTCCCATCATTGAAGATTCTGCTGAAGAACTACCTCGGCTACAGCGACGGCGAGATGGAGGAGGAAATGGAGGAGGATTTCAAGAATGTGATGGATGAGGCCGAGATGACTCCGGCGGACATCAGCGAGGTGCTGATCAAGAACCGGCGCGATCGGGTAAACGCCCTCTGGGAGCTTCTGGAGGCCTTGAGAGCGAAAGCGGGGAAGAAGAAATCAGCCGGCGCAAACGCGAAGGTGAAGGTGAAGGCTCGTGTTGTGGTGGAGGAGGAAGAAGAGCAAGAGAAGAGGGCTCTCGAGAGCCCTAAAGAAGAGGAAAATGAAGATGAAGGTGCATTGAAATGTGGTCAAAATGGTGGTGTTGAAGATATGATGAAGTAGGCTATATCTGTTTGACTTCCATTTTCTCTGGTGCAAGAATTCATTGTTTTTCTCCTGTTTTTGGGGCTCAACTCCTTAAAATTGGTTCGAAGTTGAGATTGGAGAAGGAGTTGCAGGAGAAAAAGAAGAAGATGAGTAAACAGGGAGGAATTGGGAACATTTGGATTTGTTGAACATATCCTCAAAGCTCATTGCCTTCTTCTATCTGAGAATTAATTATGAATGTTCAAATGCGACGAATAATTTAGCAATAAACAGGCATAAAGGGATCAAATGGGCCATTTTTGTTTTTTTACCTTCTGAATTACCCTTGCATCTACTCCCTCCGTTCATAATAAAATGGCTCATACTTTTTCCGTTTCTTTAATAATGGCACACTAGGTGTATGTGTTTAGGAGAAGAAAATGAGTGGATGAAATTGAATGCAGAATGTAAAAAGCGGAATGAGTAGATGAAATTAAAGTAATCTTAACAAAAATGGAAAATGTGTCGATATAAAAGAAATAATTCAAAAAGGGAAGTGTCATTATTAAAGAAACAGAGAGTAATAAAATGGCACATCATTTTTGGACACAATATTTAAGAAGATGCTAATTGTATGGTTTAAATTAAATCTAAAAGGAAAAAAGTAAAATATGTGCTAGAATGATCTTAAACCATACTAGAAGTCAAATGTGCCAAAATAAAATACTAGAGTATTTGTTCTTGGACAAATTTTAAGCGGATATAATTTGCTCTTAAACCATACGAGGAGTGTTTGTTCTTGCACAAATTTTAAGCGGTTAGAATGCATGGTTGGTGGTAAATTTAGGTACAAAAGAGTTGAAAGTGCGACTTATAGAAAAGAATGAAGAATTCGGAAATAAGATTATGAAATTTAGTATGGAGACTAACTATAGAGCAAAACCAATTAAGTATACTCCTTATGGTTTAATGTTATTTACTAGACTATGTGCTAATATAATATTCAAATGATTTAAACTACAAAAATAATTCTAATTAATTAATAAAAGTGTCAATATAACTCTTCGGAGTATATTCCACACTTGCCATTCCAACCATTGGTCGGTCGGAAATGACCAAAATGTCATTTGTGCCAAACTAAAAAATTTGAAAGACTATTCTGCCCTGTCATCGTTCCGCCACCACCATCATTGCTCCACTATCTTCGCCGCCGCTATGAAATCTTCAAGATCCACCACTCACAGTCCGAATCGGCGCAACTGTACCATACCACCTCCGCTGCTTCACTCATTTCAGTGCCTCTCCTCCGTCGTCACTATCGGGCCGCCGCTGCGCCACCATCGATGACCAAACCCACCACCACCCGGTCCCAGACCCTAACCCCTCAGCTCCACTACCACCCCAAACCCCTAGCTCTGTCGTCGTTGTTGCTCCACTCCGTTTCACCGTCGGTGATACCAAAATCTAACCCCTAACCTCCAACACTGCACCCAGCTCCGCCACCGCCTACCGCAACACCACCCACCATCCCAACTCTGCCACCACCACCAACCCCAACCCCAACTCCTTGAAACCCTAGCCCTTTTTCCACGATGCCACCCAGCCCTTTTGCCACCGCAAAACCCTAGAAGAAGAAGCAATCGAAGGCGAAAGAAACTGGGGGATATAATAGTAATTTTAATTTATTTTCATTTTTTACATAGGGGTAAAACTGTATTTTTGTGAAATTCTGGCTAAAAGTTATCGGAATTAATATGTTTGCACTTACATTTACCATCTAGGGCTATAATTGTACTTTCAATTATCAAAAAAAGTTATATTGTGAATTAGATGGGGTTATTAAAACACTTTTCTCATATCCTTTTTATGTGATTTTTTATATAAAAAACCCATTATAACCGATAATATTTTACCATCAATCACCATTCATTAAAAAAATAATTTAATTTATACCTATAATTTACTTTACATAAATTCAATTAACATCCCAGACGAAAAGGTGTAGTAGTTAGGGGTGTTCAAAAATCTTCGGCCTGCACTATCCAACCCGTTCATCCACTGGCCCAATTTAAAATAATCGGGTAATTTTTCATTTTTCAATGCATGAAATTTTACATTTTAACTGGTCTGGGTTTGGGCCGCAAAAATGCTATTTCTGGCCACCCAGGATACTCGATAAAATTTAAATATATGTAATTAATTTAAATATTAAATAATGTTTTCTTCATATCTACTCTCAATCCTTAGTTGTTCATACATATGTAATATTAATTCCTAAATAATGTAAATTAATATAATATTCAAGTGCGAAATTTTCAATCATTCCATTTCAACCCCGAATTCTAAATTGTTCCTTTTGAGTTCCACCCCTCCCTTTTCATGCTCAAATTTTCAGTTGAGTCCACGACCACAACCCTATTGAGTGTAGGTCCAATTGAAAATTTTCATTTGATTTATCATCACAAATTTCATATCAAACTTTTGTAACCTCTTCACTAAATAAAAAAAAGAGTAAAGTGCTAAAATAATCATGACTTTAGGCTGAAAGTGCCAATATGACCCTGCAATATCAGAAAGTGTCAAAATGACTCTTGACCGTGTTGACTTTTTAGTCAACTGATTGATTGCCTATTTTTGTTGAACTGGCTGATTTGCCCTTGTTTTTTTAAAAATAAAAAAAATTAAACTTGAAATTCCATTTTGTCCCAACTATTTGTCTCCAAATTTCTTTGTTTTTCAGCACATTTATTTCCTTTATTCCCCACAATGTCTTCCTGCTCCTGGACGACCTCGTTTTTCTCCTCCTTATCCTCGACCACTCCTGGACGGAAACCAAGGTCCGACTCTTTTCTAGGAAACATCATTTACCCGCGATCATAGTTCTCGTGCCTGAGGCGCCCATTTTTGTCCGATTTCCACCGACGGAGATTTACCACTGTCGAGTTGCCGTAAAAGAGGGCACACCAACGGAGGGTTTCTTACCCCCCATTTCTTTCTTCCCATTGTTGTCTTTATTTCCCCCATCTTCTTCCCCATCTGTGATTATACAGTGGTGAATCGGGGTTGGTTTCCGGCGGTGGTGGAGTGGTGGTTTGTTTAATCAGTGGTGGTGTGGTGATAAAAATGAAGGAGGATGAGGAGGTGAAGGAGTTGACCAAGTGGTTGGGGAAAAAGGCCGGGGTGGAAAGGTGGCGGGCGGAGCGAGTGGCTGGTGGCTGGCGCGAGAGAGGGTGAAAGAAGATCAGGTGGTGTTCTTTAGGAAGAATACCAGGTAGCTGAAGAAGAATGTCGAATACCAGGTGGCTGAGGAAGAAGACCAGAGTGGTGGCTGGTGTTTGCAAAGGTTCCCGGTGACAACGACAGTGGTTCCTGGCAGCGGCTGCAGTGGTTCCTGGTGGCCGCGCGGTGGTTCCTGGTGGCAGCGGCGGTTGTTCCTGGCGGCCGCAACGGTGGTTCCTGGTGGCCGTGATAGTGGTTCCTGTTGGCCACGACGGTGGTTCCTGACGACCGTGACTGTGGTTCCAAGCTGCGGCGGCGGTTCCTAGAGGTAGCAAGGCGGCGTCAACATTAGGTTTTTTGAAGAAGAAAGATAGGTTTAGGAAGAGAGGTATTTTTGTCATTTCTTTTTTGTCTTGCCTGAATTCGACTGGTCAATGCCAGAAATAATAATTTTGGGTATATCGGCACTAATTTTTTGAAAGTTAGGGTTAGATTGACACATACAATAGTTAGTTAGGGTTACATTGGCACTTTATGAGATTGCAGGGTTATATTGACACTTTCAGCCTAAAGTTAGGGTCATAAATGTAAATAATCCAAAAAAATTACAAAATGATTTTCCCCCGTCATTTCAGCATATTTTGTTAAGTTTATCCAAACGAGGGAATGATGATGATGATTATGGACTTGTTACTCTTAGTGATTGTTATATGCTAAAATTTTAATGAAAAAATGTGATAATTATTTTGTACACAAAATTTCACAAGAATTCAATTGTTAAACTACATTGTCATTTTCGTAATCATATTTTTTTGCATTAATACAAATTTATTTAACATAATGAAATGATCATGTATCTCAAAACGGATCAATGGGTACCCTGTTATCCGACCCGATCAATCAAAATACATGCAATGCTGGTATCCAGTTCTTCCGGGCCAGACCATGGGCCGCATTTCAACTACCCGCATATGCGTGTACCTGAATGTGAGGGTACCCACATTTGAACACCTCTAGTAATAGTACATGCATAATGTATATGGGTTGAGGGACTAATTATACTCCCCCACATACTATAAAATTTTCAATTAACGTGCCTCGTATCAATGTTTACATTTTCCGTTAATACAAATAGTTATCACATTTATTTTAGACTGAATTATTTTTTTTGGTCGCCAACATATGTCGCAATACCATCTTTTGGTCTCCGATACCAACACCGCCTCCTTTCAGTACCCAACAAATTCAAAATGATTTGTTTGGTCCCAAACCAGATTCCAGGTGGTTTTCAGGTAGACTAATTGTTTTTTATCCCTAACATATGATTTTATACCATCTTTTGGTCCCCAAAAACACCTGAAAAACCACCTTGAAAACTACCTTGGGGACCAAACAAATCATTTTGAATTTGTTGGGTACTGAAAGAAGGTGGTATTGGCATCGGGGGACCAAAAGATGATATTGCGACAAATGTTGGAGACCAAAAAACAATTTAGTATTTATTTTACTCCACACATTTACATTATTTTAAAGCTACACACTTTTATTACTCCCTTTGTTCATTAGATAACGATAGATTTATCATTTTGAGATTTTTTTAAAATTTTGAAAGTTTTCAATTATGGTACATTTTAAGGTTCTTTCAACCATTCATCTTACCTTTTCAACTCCTAATTTAATTTGCTCCACCTAATTAGTATATTCTCAAATCTTGTGCAGAAAAGTGAAGTGCCAATATCTAATGAACAAATAGAGTATTAGCATGTCTCACATCTAGGTGCAAACTTCCCTTTTAAAGGAAAGATTCTTTTGACAGTCATTTGTTTTCACCTATCTAAATTATTTCTCTCACCTCATTCTTAAACTTACTCTCATTCACATAGTTTTGCCACCTTTACCATCCTTATTTGAATGACTTATTTCTCTTGAGAGCATCTCCAGTGGTAAGCTACAACATCTTATAGTTTATCTTGTCATGCAGTTTTTTTCCAAGCAGGTGAGTTGGCAAGTTACACACTTCTCTAACAGCATCTCCAATGATAAACTACTCCCTCCGGTCTTTTAATATTGGCACTGTTTGACCATAATTTTTTTCATGTCATGTTTGACCATCGATAACTTTTGTTATATAAAATAATAAATATCATGTGAGATGTCTTTGGATTCTCCGTAACGTGTAGTTTCTGAAAAGTAAAATTTTATCGTTTATTATTAGACAAAACTAAAGTTATCGGTGGTCAAACATGCCTTCAGAAAAGGTCAAAGAAAAGGGTGCCAATATTTAGAGACCGGAGGGAGTACAAGTTCTTGTAGTTAGACATGACATGTCATCTTTTTAACCTTGTGACTTGGCAAGCTACAAACCCATCCAATGGTAAACTACAATCATTTATTAGTATATGAATTAAACGATGAAGATATGTGAGATAATGTATTAACATTTGGAATGGAATTAAATGCTATTAGGTTGTTGTGTTGAGCAATACTACTTTGGAATTGTATACATGAATTTTGAAACAATGGTGAGACCTATAACAGTTTTTGGAAATTTTGTAAACAGGTCCAAAAACACCACTGTTGGAGATGCTCTAATAGTTGGCTATACTCTTTGAAGCTTGATAGGCCCCACATACTTTATTTTAAAAATAATTTTAAATATAACTATATCATAGTAATTAATTTAATTCTAGTAAAAAAGTGTTTTTAGTTGAATTTAAAACATTTTACTTTTGTAAAATATGAACGTCTGATTTTATTAATCATATAAGAGACTTATATATAGGCAGTATATACAGAATCACAAATGGAAAATGATTCAATCTAAGGCTACACGATATGCAAGAATATTCATAAAATATATCCTACACTCCTCCTCAAATTGGAGCATGTGGATCCCAAATTCCCAACTTGCCAAGCAAAGCCTGCAAGGACCGTCATCCAAGCGCCTTAGTAAAAAAAATCTGCTGGCTGACTTGACGTACCAATATGATAAGTAACCACATCACAAGACTGAACCAAATCACAAATAAAAATGACAGTCAATCTCAATGTGCTTCGTTCTCTCATGAAACACCAGATTGACTGCAATATGAAGAGCTGCTTGACTATCACAATATAAACGCATCAGAGTAGGATGCCCAACGAACGAAGAAAAAACATGAGTCACAGCAACTCACAACAAGCAGCCGCTGTAGCCTGATACTCTGTTTTAGCTGAAGAATGAGAAATAGTCAGTTGTTTCTTAGTCTTCCAAGAAATCAGAAATTCACCAATCATCACAATCAGTCAAATATCTCCTAGTAATTGGACTAGCCACCATTTAGAATCACAGAATGCCATAAGCTGAAGCGAACTCTTAGCTGACAAAAATAAACCTTGACCAAGATGACTCTTAAGATAGTGCAAAACCCGCAGTGCATCCTGCCAATGTGCCAACCGCAATTTCTCCATAAACTGATCTAAGGTACAAACTGAGTAGTTAAGCTTAGGATGAGTGATGGTAACATAAATGAGCTTCCCAACCAGATGAATGTACTGTGCCGAATCATCAAACAACAAACCATCATCTCGCACCAAGTTGTGTTGTTGTTCCATGGGAAAACCAATTGGTTTCCCCGCCAATAACCAAATATCTGATAAAATATCCAAGACATATTTCCCTTGACGCAGAAACATGCCATCAGGGCGACGACCTATCTTAATTCCCAAGAAATACTTCAGGGCACCAAGATCTTTCATATGAAAACGAGAGCACAAATACTTCTTGAATTTAATCATCATCTCAGGAGATGAACCAGTAATAATAAGATCATCAACATAAAACAGAACATGAAGAGACACACCATCTTGGAGATAAGAAAACAAAGAATAATCTGCCTTACTCTGAACAAAACCAAAGAGGAGAAAATCAGCAACAAGTTTTATAAACCAATTCCACGGAGCTTGTTGAAGACCATAAAGAGATTGGGAAGCTTGCAAACCAAACCAGGCGCCGATAGTGTATAACTTGGAGGTGGATGAATGTACATCTCCTCCTCAAGATCACCTCGGAGAAATTCATTGTGAACATCCATCTGATACAAATCCCATCCACGAATAACAACAATAACTAAGAAAAGACAAACTGAACTCATCTTAGCAATATGAGCAAATATCTCAGTATAGTCAGTGCCCTCAATCCGACGATTACCAAGAACAACCAAACGATCCTTGTAGCGCTCAATGGAACCATCAGACTTGAACTTGGTCGCATACCCCCACTTGCATCTAATGGCCTTTTTACAAGGCCGGAGAGGAGCAAGAACCCATGTACTATTATGCTCAAGTGCGTCAATCTCGTTGGAAATGATTGCACACCAATGAGAATGGTGAGAATCATCAACATAAGTAACTAGATGAGTAGCATGTGTAAGTGCACTTAAAAATATAGAATGTGAAACCAAAAAATTATCACAGGAAACAAAATCAGCAATAGGATAACGAATACCTGAGGACAGTGCATCAGGTGACGAGAGATCAGCAAGGGGGTTTATCAAGCGAGTATAAATACAGATATAATCTTTCAATTTAAGCAGAGGCTGACGAAGACGAGTGCTCGGTGGATGAACTAGTCAAACAGACTGGAGCGGCAGCTCAAGAGCAAGTTGTAGCTCGGCGACAGCCGGCCGGTCAGCGGATGGAGTTGGTGGCCCATCTGGAGGTGGCGGTTGTGATTTGGCGATGGAAGTTCGCAGCTCGAGCAGAGATGCCCATTGACCAGTCAAGGGAGGTGAGTTCTTCGGAGTCCAAACTGGTGGTGTCGGGACTGTTAGCAGCTCGCCAGCTGGCAGCGATTCCATCTGATCAATCTACTCCGAAATTGAGTCGTCATAAAAAGTAGGTGACTATAAGAGCAGTGGATCAGCAGGTAACATCTTTGCAGACACTGGTGCATACATAAATCAATCTTCATGAAATATCACATCTTGATTGTCTAACACAGTACGAGACTCCAAGTCATAAACATGCCTGGATTTCTTATCAACGGGATAGCCAAGAAAGATACACTTTCGACTTCTAGATGTAAACTTATCACGCGGTTGTGGAAGCTGAGAAGTAAAACACAGACAACCGAACACATGAACATGGTTGTAAGCTGGTGCACGACCGTACATGAGCTGATGAGGTAATCAGCTATCTAACACAGGTGTTGGTGTGCGATTGATGAGGTGGGAAGCTGTAAGGATGCATTCTCCCCAAAAGTCTATAGGCAAATGAGCTTGGAAACGAGGAGCACAAGCAACATTTAGAATGTGTTTGTGCTTTCGTTCCACTCACCCATTTTGCTAAGGTGTGTAGACTTTGGATGTCTCAAAATAAACCTCTTTCTCCAGAAAAAAATGACCTGAGAGGTAGGACCTCCGTTGAACAGGACGGAGGACCTGTGTCTAAACAAATGCAAAAACCTCCTTCATCTTCAATAGCACTTGAGACTTAGAAACTAATAAAGAAACTCAAATAGCTCAGGAATAATCATCAACTATTGTTTAAAATGAAAATACTCCACTAAAAGAAGGTGAAACATAAGGCCCCCAAACATCATAATGTATAAGTTCAAACAAATGACTAGCCTTAGCATAATTAACATGAAAACTATATCTAGATTGTTTTGCTTGAGGACATATAGAACATGAACAATTTTATTAAAATCACTAGTATTTAAATAAATAGTTGAGATAGAAGACAACACCGAAGAAGAAGGATGCCCAAAACGCTAATGCAATAAAGCAGACGAAGACACTGATGCAACAATGTATAAGGACGGTTGTGTAGATCGCAAAACTCCCAATTTGCACAACCAATAGACCCCTCCTCGCTGTTCACCCTAGCCTATCACTATCTTCATACTGATATCTTGTAATACACACAATTTTTTGGTAAGCAAAACTAGTAATTATAAAAGCAGCAGTTAACTTGGCAACAATAACAAATTGCATCGTAATGCTGGAATAAACAGAACATGATTCACAACGACATCTCCAACTCAAAATTTGCCATTTTCAGCAGTAATGGAAATAAATCCATCAAGTAGAATGACATCAATATTATCATCATGCTCAACATCATAAAGAAGATCCATGTTGCTGATCATAAGGTAGAAAACACCGGTATCAAGAATCCAAGGTAAAATAGTCGTACCTGACATATTTTCAGAAGGAGTAAACTTAGAGAACATGTTTGAAACTGTATTCCATTGGCTGCTGAAGTAACAGAATCACTGGATGAGATGATTGTCTTCTGATGTTCCTCCTTATAAACAAGCAAGTAAACTTTGATGAGTGAAGGAAATGGATAATGTGCAAGGATGTAAGTGCGAAGAGTGGCATACCTATTTTCCAAACCAATGAGAAATTGATAAACCATCTCCCTCTCACGTTCAACCTGAACAATAGTTGCACCTGGACATGAAACACAAGTTTGTGGATGCATATAAGCAAGCAAGTCATTCCACAACTTCTTGGAACGACCAAAGTGTGCATTGACAGCCTGACCATTCTAATGACAGTTGCAAATGTCTGCACAAATCTGACACATACGTGGACCATTCCCAATTAAGAAACGCTGATGGAGATCATTCCACAGCTCCTTAACCGAGTCATAATAAGTAACATCAGAACAGACTAATGGATCGAGTGTCTGAATGACCCAATTGATAAACATAGAATTCAAACTACTCCAATCATTAGCAAAAGGTCCACCAAGCAAAGGTTTGGTGATAGAGCCATCAAGAAAACCAAGCTTACGTCTAGAATTAAATGCTCTGCGAACAGCACTACTCCAATCATTGTTAATATCACCCTTCAAAATCACAGAAGTAATAAGCAAGCCTATGTGATCTGATGGATGGACATAGTACGGATGTGAGGGAGGAAAGACGGAGGAATCCTCGGCATAGTGTCGGGGATAGGAAGAGGCCAAACCATCGACGCCAAGCAACAGCTGGCGAAGGGCCAGATAGAGGATGTCGGTGTCGTTGGGATTTTACAGATCTTCTACTGGTGGTGGCGGATTGGTGGCATCGACGGTGTACACAGAGGGGACAATGTGCTCTTCGGTCTCGAAATAAAGGGTTTCGATCAGAACTTGATTCGGGGGATCCATTGAACGACAACGACGACGCGTGAACTGAAGGCACAATGACACGTGTGGACGACAAGGACTGGACACGACGGCACGTAGTGGTGGCGCGTGCGGATCGGACGAGGTGGCAGCAGTTGGAGAAGAGAAGACGACAACATCGACATGTATGTTTAATGTGAGAAAACATTTCAGCGTTCTCAGGATTTAAACTCTGATACCATGTAAAATATGAACGTCTGATTTTATTGATCATATACGAGGTTTATATATAGACAGCATATATAGAATCACAAATGAAGAATGATTTCAACAAGGCTACTCAAGATATACAAGAATATTCATAAAATATGTCCTACAACATTAATGTCGTCTGACATCTAGTGTTATGCTTTGTTGAACGGTACCATTCAACAAGCACCATACATGACTTTTGTAACAATGGTGAGAAACTCTGCTGCTTTCTCTGTCCCAACATAACCTGCACACTTACTATTTGACAGTCAACACTCTCAAACTTTGACTATATATTTAAATAGATATATAAACGATAATATTATCGTATGTGATATTGTTGGATTTGTTGTAAGAAGTAGTTTCCAAATATAATTTTTTATTTACAATATTATACTTAGTTAAACACATTAACGATCAAATATATCTCTTGAAATCGTGAAAAAGATTTTGTACATCTTACACTGTGGGAGAGTACTAAAAAAGGGAGGAAGGATGTCAACGGAGGGAGTACGTGTCTTTTGTTCACATGGTGTAAATTTAGTGGTAGATAGCATGATGCAGGTGGCACATGGGGTTTGGATGTAGTGCACTGATTGGAAGCGGGTTTTGTATTCAATAGAGAGACTCCGTCTGTTTCATTGGATATCCCGCTCTGTTTATTTTATTGAATATGACACATTTTTTTCAATTATTTTTTTAGATTTATCACAAATTTTCTTTTGTGGTGAGATTATTTAAATTTCATTCACTCATTCTACCTTTTCATTTCTAAATTTAATTTCATAAACTCATTTCACTCACATAAATCTAAGCACTTAACACTATAATATCACATAGGAGTATAATGATATAGAGGTAGTACTATTAAAACCAACCATGCCAATTCCAAACGTGGGGAGTTGTTTTCCCCCCATTGTTTTCAACTTGTTATCTTTTCTCTCTTTTGAAATGCGTACTCCTGTCTCTTTGCTTTTTATTACCTGTTGGATTTATCATTGAATGTTTCCTCGTGTAATGAGTAATCATTCCGGTCACTCCGTACCAAAAAAATTGACACATTTTAACTTTTAAAAGTTAACTGAATTTATTTTTATTAATTAATATAATTATTTATGTATTAAAAAATTCTAAAAAAATAATTTAAAATAATATGTTATGATGAATAGAATAACATATAATATGATAATAATTTTACATATATAATAATAGAATTTAAGAATTGAAATTGACTCAGTTTAACTTTTAAAAGTCACAAAGCAAGTCAATTTTAGGGACATATGGAATATTTTCCCGCTCGTTGTCTTCCCTTCCTCCCCTCTCTCAAGAATTCTACTTTTCTCTTCAATCCCCTTTTCCTTTTTGCCATCTCCCCATCATAGAGATATAGGAAAACAGTTTTCCCCAATTGATATCCTTTGAATATTTATGTTATTAAATAACATACATTACTATTGTTCATCGACCTTATGGACTAGATTGTCGTGTTCGTGATGATCAGTGAATTTAGTTGTTCGAGTCAATGTATTGTTCTCGATCTAATTGTACAAATCTTGTTTTCGTAATTTTGTTAGTGTTATTGTATTGAGTAATGATATTTTTAGTGAAAATTCATAGTGAAACATCATAGCCAATGATGTGACATTTATGAAAAAACCAAATCACTAATCATCTTCCTTGAAAGATGCAATTAACCATGGATATATTAATCTTTTCTGTAATGCCACATCATTCACTATGACATTTCATTATTAATATCACTACTCTCTTGTATTAGGGTTTTCATTAATTTGGATGATGTCAGATATGTGTTTTTCAAAATATTTACATATTGGACAACTAGATCGTGTTTTGAATCAAGTGGTGTTGTAGTTCTTGAATATCACTTTAAACAACATAGATTGTGTTTTGGATAGTGGTGTTGCAGCTCTTGAATATTCTGTTCGGCGAAGTGATTGATGTGTGATATGCTCCTCTCTACCAAGTGGTCATGATTTTTGCAGGAACCGAGTTAATATCTTGATGCCGATATTACAGTTTTATTGGATTTCTAATCTGTAATAGTGTTGGTGTTTTAAGAAACACAAGCTATTTAAATATGACTGGATTCGAGTAGTTGCGAGCTCGGGATGTTAAAAAAACTTGGTGGTGTAGAGTGCACACTTGTATAAAAAGAAACAAAACTTTGGTATAAAAAGAAACTAAACTTGAATTATCTGCGAGTTTGGGGTTGTCGAACGGTTGTTAGACTTCTTAATCCCAAGAGAAAAATATTGGGGGAACGAGGTATTGATTGCATATTTATTTGATATGTTATGAATTCCAAGGCTTATATGTTCTATATTACAGAACCTAATGATTTTATTTTGATTCACACCGTAATTGAATTAACTAATGCTATCTTTGATGAAAATCGATTTTCATCAGTGCCACGACCAAGGGATTTAGTTCTTACTTCAAGTAGAACTATGGAGGAAGATGAAATATCTCCTCAAATCAAGTCACCCGAGCTTCGGAGGAGAAAGAGAGGTAGGATTGAGAAGTCTTTCGGTCCTGATTCCCAAATTTATTTGGTTGAGGGATCAAGAGATGATATAGGTTATCAATATTAGTATTGTTATCATATTAAGAAGGATACTAAGACATTTAGTGAGGCTATGAAGTATAGAGATGTTACTTTCTGGAAAGAAGCGATAAATGCTGAGATGGATTCCATCACGGGTAATAATACATGGGTTCTTTATGATCTCGAGCGTGGTTGTAAACCATTGGGTTGTAAGTGGATCTTCAAAAGGAAGATGAAAGTCGATGGCTCTATTGACAAGTATAAATCTAGATTGATTATCCAAGGCTTTAGGCAAATAGAAGGTATTGATTATTTCGATACATATGCCCCAGTTACTCGGATCTCTACTATTAGATTGTTGATTGCATTTGGCGGCTATTAACAACCTAGTGATCCATCACATGGATGTCAAAACAGTATTTTTGAATGGAGTTATAGAAGAGTAGGTTTACATGAAACAGCCTGAAGGGTTTGTCATGCATGGAAATGAGCATAAGGTTTCTAAACTTGTCAAATCATTGTATGGGTTGAAACAAACTCCTAAACAATGGAATCATAAGTTTGATGAGGTAGTTTTGTCGAATGGCTATGAGTTAAACCAATCTAACAAATGTTTGTATAGCAAATTCGATAGTTCTGGAAACAGAGCTATCATTTGTCTATATGTTGATGATATGCTGATTTTCAGCAAAATCAGATCCAAGTTGACCTTACGAAGGAATTCTTGTCACAAAGTTTTGATATGAAAAACATAGGGGAGGCAAATGTGATTCTTGGTATTAAGATCAACGAGAGAACAAAGAAATTTCTCTGACACGATCTCATTACATTGAGACAGTACTAAAGAAATTTAATTGTGAGAATTGTTCCCTGGTCAAAACTCCTGTGGATTCGAATGAGAATCATATGCCTAATAAGGGTAAAGTGATATCACAACTTGAGTACTCACAAGTAATTGGTTGCTTGATGTATGTCATGACAAGCACAAGGTCGGACATCGCTTTTGCGTTTGGAGAATTGAGTAGGTACACAAGTAACCCCAGCACACATCACTGGCAAGCAGTTAGGCGTGTACTTAAGTATATAAAGAAAACCATAAATTATGGTTTGTGATATGTTGGATTTTCTTCGGTTTGAGAGGGTTATTCAGATGCTAGTTGGATAACAAATATAGAAGATCATTCTTCTACAACTGGCTGTGTATTCTTTCTTGGTGAAAGTGTCATTTCATGGGATTATAAAATGCAAACTTGCATAACTAACTCCACTATGGAGTCATAATTTATAACTCTTGCAGCAGTCGGTAATGACGTGGAATGGTTACAGAATCTGGTATATGAAATTCTGTTGTGGCCTAAGCCAATTTCACCTATATCTATTCATTGTGATAGTATAAATAGTTTGTCTAAGACTTATAGTGAAGTGTACAATGGAAAATCTGGGCACTTGGGCATTAGGCATAGCGCGATTCGTGAGTTAATAACTCACGGTGTGATTTCAGTTGATTTTGTAAGATCTCAACACAATCTAGCAGATCACTTGACGAAGGGACTAGCTAGGGACTT